>BHDV01003401.1:127626-176109 GCA_005406045.1 Adoxophyes honmai | reverse complement strand
TTAGAAGTTCTGAGGTAACATACATAAAAAATAATAAAAAAAAAAAATAAAAAAAAATACAGCCGAATTGAATACCTCCTTTTTTGAAGTCGGTTAAAAACAACAAATAATAGATTAATTTTTTTTAAGCGTCAGCCCAAAAGTTCGATTTGACTTTCATTGTTGCTTTGTTTTGTTCTATTCACGTTCACGAGTTGATCCGAATCCTTTTCCTAATACGTTTAAATGTTATTGTTTGTTGTCAATGCTTAGCGGGATCATGGTCATTTCGTTTTACGACCGTAACTAGTACCTGGAACAAGCGATACGTGAACTTACCCCTACCACTACTACCACCACCACTAAAATCTGGCCATTGCAACTTGCATTGCAGTTTGAGCATCAGTTCGTGACAATCGTGACTAAAGCTTGTGAAGTGTTGTTATGTTATGTTCTTATGTTGTCAAATTGAATTCTGCAAAATAAACTCGTAAGTAAAAAAAAATGTTTACATATTTTTTTAAACCAGGCATTTAAAAAGTTTGTTTCGCTTTAATATGTTCATACTTAATTATAATTTATAATTATTTACGAGTTGATGCTAATATCGTTAGATGTTTTTTTTTTGTTTTTAATGATCAGTGCGGGCGTGGTATTTTCGTCTACTTAAAGTGATTAGGGATCTGAATATTTGTATTTAGAATTATTTTCAAATGGTAAATAAAAATTGCGATATATATTTCTCAAATTTTTCAAACCAACAAAGTTTGGTTGATCTAATTTTGTTTGTTGTCAAAACTCAGTCGGGTCGTAGTCATTTGGTTCTACGCTACGACCGAGTTAGGTCCCGCATAGCGCTTTTTCTAGAATCTGAATATTTCGTATACATATTATTATTATTGATCAAATAACTGCGAACTAAATTAAACATTTGCTATGCTTAACACATAATTTTCAAAATCGTCTTTCAAGGTAAGTCTTGCCTTAATTATTGTTTTGCTTCATTTACGAGTTGATGCTAGTACGGTTAGACTTTTTCTTTGTGGTCAATGTTCAGCGGGAGCGTGGTCATTTTGATCAAATTATTTGCATTGATTTGTTTGTCTTGAATATAACTATTTAATGCTGTAAAATGAACAAGTAAGGAATAAAACAATTTGGATTTCTCGTATTTTTCTAAACCGTCAGCCAAAAAGCCTGTTGATGTTCAGCGGGATCGTGGTCATTTCGTGCTACTAATGAGTATCGTATTCGTAGTTATTGAATGTTTCAGTTTTGAATTTCTTCTTTGCATTACATATATATGTAGATACCTAACTATCAAATGCTGCAAAATGAACTACTAGCTAGGAAAAAAAACAATTGGTATTTCTCGTAATTTTCCAAACCGTCAGCCAAAAAGCTTGTCTATGTTCAGCGGGATCGTGGTCTTTTCGTTATACGATTGCCATTCGTAAGGCACAGTGCCAGACCTAGCTTTGTAATATATCGATATTAAGTTATTTATTTCGAGTAAAATGTTTATTAAATATACTGTGCAACGTGTATAAAGTATACTAAATAGACTGACCGGAAAAATCCTTTCTTATAATTTTAAAACAAGCAGCCAAAAAGTTAGGTTTTTAAATAATACATAACTCACAACCGAATCGTTTTGAAAAACAGTGTAGTGTAGGTACCTAAATTAAGGCTTAATAAAAATAAAAAAACGATGATACGATAGCTTTCTCTGTGTTATACGGTTAGAAGTTTTGTTTGTTGTCGGAGATCAGCGGATCGTGTTAATTACGTTCTACAACAGTGATTAGTCCTTTACATTGCTATAAGTTTGAATATTTCGGTATTGATGTAACGTTCACCAAAATACCACGGAACAAACTGGCAAGCAAAAAACAACAAATAATACCTAGTTTTGTAGTTTTAATTCTTTTTAAGCGTCAGCCAAAATGTTCGATTTGGCTTTAATTGTTGCTTTGTTTTGTTCTATTCACGTTCACGAGTTGATCCGAATCCTTTTCCAAAAACATTTAATTTTTTTGTTTGTTGTCAATGCTTAGCAGGATCATGGTCATTTCGTTTTAAGGCCGTAACTAGTAGGTACCTGGAAAAAGCGATATGCGGACATCCCTCACCACTTAAAATCTGGCCAAAGCATCTTGCATTGCAGTTTGAGCATTCAGTTCAGTTCGTGATTAGAGCTTGTGGAGTGTTGTTGTGTTATGTTCTTTTGTTGTCAAATCAAATTCTGAGATATAAACTGGTAAGTAAAAAAATAATAGTTCACCTATTTTTTAAACCAGGCAGTCAAAAAGTTTGTTTCGCTTTATAGGTACATAATTATAGCTTATTTATAACTATTCACGAGCTGAGGCTAATATGGTTATATTTTTAACCGACTTCAAAAAGGAGGAGGTTCTCAATTCGACCTAATTTTTTTTTTTTTTTTTTGTGTGTATGTTACTCGATATCTCGAAAACCCGTGGACCGATTTTCAAAATTTTTTTTTTAATCGAAAGGGTACTCGAAATTGGTCCCATTGGCACGAAACCAGGATCTGATGATGGGATCTAGGAGGAATCGAGGGAACTCTTCAAATTTTATATGGAGATGTACGGCGTTTTCGGTAATTTGTTGATGAAATCAAGACTTTACATTCAATAAACAGAATACTTTCAAAATATTGCTAACTAGCTGTGCCCGCGACTCCGTTCGCGTGGAATAGTGACAAATTTCTCCCGTTTTTCCTACATTTTCCACTGTTTCTTCGGTCCTATTGGTCGTAGCGTGATGTTATATAACTTAAAGCCTTCCTTGATAAATGGTCTATCCAACACAAAAAACATTTTTCAATTCGCACCAGTAGTTCCTGAGATTAGCGCGTTCAAACAAACAAACAAACTCTTCAGCTTTGTTATATTAGTATAGATTTGAAGTCGGTTTTTTTTTGTTTAAAATTATTTGTTTTGTTTTTAATGCTCAGTGCAATCGTGGTATTTTCGTCCGTAGTGATTAAGGTTCTGAATATTTCTACACATATTGAATTATTTTAAAGTAATAAATTAAAAATTGCAATTAATATTTCTCACATTTTTCAAACCAGCAACCTAAGATTGTTTTGATCGAATTTTGTTTGTTGTCAAAAGTCAAAACTCAGCCGGGTCGTAGCCATTTGGTTCTACAACCGAGTTTATTCCCGCATAGTGCTTTTACTATACTCTGTTTCTTTTAAGATTTGAATTTCCAACGGAATAAAAATATTTTCTCTTTAGCAATTAATAGTTCATATTATAATTTTTAAAATCGGCTGTCAAAGTTTGTTTTGTCTTAGTTGTTGTTTTGTTTATTTATGAATTGAATGCTAATAAGCACTGTTAGATGTTTTGTTAGCTGTCAAGGTTCAGCGGGATCGTGGTCATTTCGTTCTACGACCGCGTGTAAATGTACCGCACAGACACTGTATATTTCAATATTTAATTATTTATTTCGGCTATAATGTTTATGAATTACTGCTAAAAATTTGCACGGAAAAAAATGGTTGCCTGTAAAGTCGGTTTTACGGGCGAAGATTTTACGTGACAACGTCTTTTTCTCGGTAGAATATTTATTGATTTAAGACGTTGTCACGTCAACTCCCAATCGTGACAGCTGTCCATGTCTGCGTTTGACGTCTCACATGATACCATAGAGGCTTCGCACTATCGAAGCGCCACCTCCTTAACACTGCGGGCCTCTCTCTCGTTCGGTGACGTCATCGTAACGTTACCGAGCGTTACACTTTTTCATAAGTGACTCCCAGCCGCAACCTAATTTAAGACGTTGTCACGTCAAAATACCTAGTTCCCATAATTTTCAAACCAGCAGCGAAAAAGATACCTAGTTTTGATTTAATACACAACACACAACCGAGTCGTTTTCACAAACTGCGTAGGTACCGACATTTAGTATTATTAAAAACAAAGTCACGATCGCTTCCTCTGTGTTATACGGTTAGATGTTTAGTTTGTTGTCGAAGATCAGCGGATCGTGTTAGTTATGTTCTACAGCAGTGATTAGTCCCTCACAATGCTATAGGTACATTGGATCTGAATATTTCGGCATTGAATGTGTAACGTTCATCAAAATACCACATAACTAACTGGCAAGGAAAAAAAGCAAATAATAACTAAGTAGTTTTCATTGTTTTAAAACTTCAGCCAACAAGGTAGTTATTGCCTTGAGTAATTGGTGTTTTGTTTTGTTCTATTAAGTTATCTTTTACCAAGGGTTTCCTATCTTTTTATAAAGGGCTGTGGCTGCCAACATGAAGCAAAGTATGATTAATTACCAAACTACGACAATATCTCTGCTCACCCGCGACCATAACTTAGCTAAGCCTATGTGATAAATGTGTGGTCATACATGACCTCCGTCTATACCCCAAATAACACATAGACAACACCACCGCCAAATTACGCTGTCGCGTTTCAAATCAAACTTATTTCATCCTCAGAGCAGCGCACCCATTTACTTCGCGACTCAATGTTGGCCTAAAGACTACTAGAACAAGTTATATGTACTTAGTTCACTATCATCAACTGGGATCTCTGCAAAATAACGCCTGATTCAATCGTTTAACAGTTGTCTTTTTTTGTTACAGAAATAAGCAGCAGAAAAAATGGAGTTTGGATGTAAAGTTGTTTGGCACAAGTCTGAATGTTTTGCTGGTCAACACGAGTGTGATTGTGAATATCAGAAATCACCTCAGTCACCGGGCATCGCGAGTCAGTGCGCGATACCGTCGCCAACGACAAGAATTGAATGGGAACCTTCTAATCTGCCAAATTATCCAATGCCGGAATTCAGGCCTCCTTACACTACATATGATGACTATGGTTATGACAGCCAAATATTTAACGCAATGTTTGAAATCGTAGAATTGTGGAAATATGTGACCAATGAAGCCTTCTACAACTATTCAAACATGTATTCGCAATTGCAAATTCCTTTGAGTAGCGTTATAAAAGAAGAATGTCAAAAGCATAAGGAGGCGTTCGCCGTCTATGATGTAGTGAATAAAATGTGGCTAGTTGAGCCAAGCGAAGCAAAGTATGGATTTTGCTATGATGGACAAGATTTCGTGCGATTTGAGCAGGCAAAATACAGAGCCACTAGTAGCAGACTGCTGCTAGTGGGCAAATATTCGAAACTGATGCAGGAGCCAAACTTAGTGAGGGAAACAAGAGACATCTATTCGAAAATAGATCGTTTCCAAAGACCCATTATCAGGCTAGTAGTTGGTGTACCCGGATGTGGAAAAACCACTTATATTATAAATAATCATACGCATGGGAGTCTAGTCCTCACCTCGTGCGCAGAGGGGGCCGCTGATATCCGTTCACGCATGGCCAAGATTTACAACAATGGCGTGCCTCCAAAACTAAGAGATTGTTACAGAACCATTGACTCATATTTACTCAACAGCAGACGATCGTACAGAGAAGTGTGGATCGACGAAGCGCTGATGGAGCACCCTGGGAAGGTCTTTTTGGTGTGTCTGTACAGCCGCTGTCGAAAGTTGCATTTGTTGGGTGATCCTAACCAGCTCGAGTACATCAACAGAGTTAGTTCGATTAATCTGAAAAACCATAAATCGTCATTATTCTTCAGGGCCACGGATACCCTAAATATATCCTACAGATGTCCCGTTGATGTCATGAGCATCATATCTACCAAATATGACGGCGGCGCTCATTCCACATCAACCACTATGCGCAGTATGAAGTGCGAAAATTATACCTCGCTCGCGAATGTTCCGAAGAAACACGCCGATACTAAGTACCTCGTTTTTAAGCAAGCTGAAAAGAAAGTAATGAAGAAGGAAGGCTACAATGTATCAACTATACATGAATACCAAGGAAAACAAGAAAAGAATGTTGTCATAGTTAGGATGTCTAACAATGCCCGGGACCGGCTTTATGAGTCCCCAGCTCACATATTAGTGGGTATGACACGTCATACAGAGTCGCTAGTGTACTACACTCCCGTTGCAGATACCCTGCATAGTATAATAAATACGGCTCTGACTGACCAAGAGCTGTTGTTACATCAAAACCTTCTAACACAACAACAACAACAACAGCAAGAACAGTACCAGCAGCAGCAAGAACAACCACAACAGCAACAGCAGCAGCAACAACAACAGGAGCAGCAACAACAACAACAACAGCAGCAGCAGCAGCAACTTCAACACCAACAACAACAGCAACAACAACACCAACGACAACACAACGAAACATCTGTGTCAAAGGAGACAATAATTTACAAATATAGCTCAAATTCAAGCGAACTGAGACATTTAACGTCATCAACAGGACACACATTAGAACAAACACACAGTAGAAACACACTCACAGTAGAAACGAAACACGAAAGAAACATGGAAGAAACTGTTTTCTTTGTACAATTATTAGTGACAAGAATTGCTGCTGTTGTAAGAGCGACCATTGCAGCTGGCAGTCGGATCTGGAATTGGCTGACAAGATAGGTTAACTTAGATTTTACACAGAGTTGTTTTTAATTGTTAATTTTTTAATTTAATCAAGTAATGTGGTCAGCAATTAACCTACCCCCACCGCTTAAACTCTTGTCAAGTTTATTGCCGACTACTGTACTTAATCGTATTTTATCATATGGAATTAGAGATCAAAAATGTAAACAAACGTGTTGCCATTGCAATAAAAGCAAAAGAAATTAGGAAAACCTAAAATTCGATAATTAGGCTAGATAAAAATGAGTGCAACTAATTTATGAGCAGAATAAAACCGTGTGAACATATGAAAACATTTAAATAAACAAAGGTAAAAGAACATCTTTTTTAAAATGCTAATGTGATTATTTTATAATTATGCCACTGGCAATGGTTAGAAATTGCAAACATTTGGCTCGTATTTTTACTCGTATTCATATTTATATAATTAATTATTCAGTAAAACTGATGAATCTATGAAATATTGTTCAACTTGCAATGGACGGCACATAAAAGATCGTGGGTAGACTGCTTTTCTACATCCGCGCTTAGCCGCCATTTTATAAATCTTATTTAGTCGTTTTCTGACATGTGTCGTGATCGAATGCGTTCCCTCCCGCTTATGCGTTCTGTTGTGGAGTTTTGTTTGTTGTTAAGTTTTGTTTTATTTCGTAATTTGTTTTTGATTCATTGTTTAATTTGTGTTTGTCGTTTGTCTTGATCCATACGAACACAACTACAATGTCGTATTTTCAAAAGAGATTACATAATATGCTACGAATATTGTTTTGAGTCAATAAACTAAAAGTAGTTAAAAAATTAACTGCTGTGTGGTGCCGGGTTAGAATAGTACCTCCCCCTTTCTTCCCGTGGGTGTCGTAAGAGTCGACTCTGGGAAAGGGTTAGTGTATTGTGGGCGATGGGCTAGCAACCTGTCACTGCAATTATCACGTTTAACCATCTGGTTACCCCGAATTTGCTAAACGTGGCACTGGATTTTTGAATTCATGTGCTCTGCCTACCCCTCTTGGGAATACAGGCGTGAGATTATGTATGTATGTATGTAGTTAAAAAATTATTACAATAATATATCAATTAGTAACAAAAATAGGTTGACTACCTCTGGAATGTCACTTTGACATTGACAGTTGTTTGTTTACATTTCTGATCTCTAATTCCATTTCGGATCTCTTATAGGTAGCTATATTCATATTACCCGTGTGGTGCCGGGTTAGAATAGCACCTCCCCCTTTCTTCCCGTGGGTGTCGTAAGAGGCGACTTTGGGAAAGGGTTCAAAGTCAAAGTCAAAGTTAAAGGCATTTATTGTGACTATAAGTACAAAAATAAGGTGTTACAATACATGGTTACCAATGCTATACTATAGCCTACCAACAGAACTGTGGTGTACAATATTTTATTATTTATATTGCAATGCAGCAAAAAAACGACATGGGCAATATGCTGTCACATATCCAATTAATTATATCAGATGTTATGGTTAAAATTATTACATTGTTAGTTAGTGCATTGTAGGCGCTGAGCTAGCAACCTGTCACTACAATTTCACGTTTAACTGGTTTTACCATCTGATTACCCTGAAATTGCTTAAACGTGGCACTGAATTTTTGAATTCATGTGCTCTGCCTACCCTTTTTGGGATTACGGGCGTGAGGATGTGTGTGTGAACCATACAGTCAATGCATTTTATTCATTTTAGAAATCATGTTTCATACACATATTTACTGCTTAAGACCTACACAATCGATATCTAAATAGAAATAGTGAGTTTATTTTTCCAAACAACCGGGTTCGATTCCCGAACTGAGTACAGATTTAATTTTTTTTTAATATATGAATGCAGTTTTTCTTCTTTTAAAAAACGATGACATGGTTCCTAAGAAAAGATCTTCGTATCTCGTATAGTTTCGGACTTCCCCATACTGACCGTTTTAAACGGGCCACCCTGTTTAGTAGGGGAGCACAAGAGGGGGTTTGGGGTTAATCTCGATTACGACATATTAATATAGGTAAGGGACATCCTTTTACCCTGTTGGGTACCTTCAGAATATACAAGCACTTGATCCTGAAATGCGCCTTCAGGATAACCGATCAGAAATAAGCAACAGCAAAAATGGCGCTTGAATGTAAAGTTGTTGTTTGGCACAAGTCTAAATGTTTTGCTGATCAACATGAGTGTGATTGTGAGGCTGACGGAATTCAAAATCAGAAATCACCTCAGTCACCGAGCATCGCGATTGAGTGCGAGAAATCGTCGCCAACGACAAGAATTGAATGGGAACCTTCTAATCTGCCAAATTATCCAATGCCAGAATTCGGACCTCGTTACACTACATACAATGACTGTAGTAACGACAGCCAAAGATTTAACGCAATGTTTGAAATCGTAGAATTGTGGAAATACGTGACCAAAGACGCCTTCTACAACTATTCAAACATGTATTCGCAATTGCAAATTCCTTTGAGCAGCGTTATAAAAGAAGAATGTCAAAAGCACAAGGAGGCAAAATATTGGCTAGTTGAGCCAAGCGAATCCAAGTACGAATTCTGTTATAATGGAGAAGATTTTGTCAGATTGAAGCAATCAAAATACAGAGCCACTAGTACTTAGCAGACTGCTGTTGGTGGGCAAATATTCGAAACTGATGCAGGAGCCAAACTTAGTGAGGGAAACAAGAGACGTCTATTCGAAATTAGGTCGTTTCCAAAGACCCATTATCAGGCTAGTAGTTGGTGTGCCCGGATGTGGGAAAACCACTTACATTATAAATGATCATGTGCACGGGAGTCTAGTCCTCACCTCAAGCGCAGAGGAGCTCCCGCTGATATCCGTTCTATGGCCAAAATTTACAACAATGGGATGCCACCAAAACTAAGAGATTGTTACAGAACCATTGACTCATATTTACTCAACAGCAGACGCTGGTACAGAGAAGTTTGGATCGACGAAGCGCTGATGGAGCACCCTGGGAAGGTCTTTCTGGTGTGTCTGTACAGCCGCCGTCAAAAGTTGCATTTGTTGGGTGATCCTAACCAGCTCGAGTACATCAACAGAGTTAGCTCGATTAATCTAAATTACCATAAATCGTCATTATTCTTCAGGGCCACGGATACGCTAAATATATCCTACAGATGTCCCGTTGATGTCATGAGTATCATATCTACCAAATATAACGGCGGCGCTCACTCCACATCAACCACTATGCGCAGTCTGAAGTGCGAAAATTATACCTCGCTCGCGAATGTTCCGAAGAAAGACGTCGATACCAAGTACCTCGTTTTTAAGCAAGCTGAAAAGAAAGAAATGAAGAAGGAAGGCTACAATGTATCAACTATACATAAATACCAAGGAAAAGAAGAAAATAATGTTGTCATAGCTAGGATGTCTAACAATGCGCGGGACCGGCTTTATGAGTTCCCAGCTCACATATTAGTGGGTATGACACGTCATACAAAGTCGCTAGTGTACTACACTCCCGTAGCAGATACCCTGCATAGTATAATGAGTAAGGCTCTGACTGACCAAGAGTTGTTGTCACATAAAAAAACTTACAACACAACAACAACAACAGCAGCAGTGACAACAGCAGCAGCAGCAGCAATAGCAGGAACAAATGCAACCACAACACATGAATCATCTGTGTTAAAGGAGACAATAATTTACAAATATAGCTCAAATTCGAGCGAACTGAGACTTTTAACCTCATCAACAGGAAATAGTCACATTAGAACAAACCCACTCACAGTAGAAACGAAATAAATCAAGGAACAAAAAAAGAAACATGGAAGAAACTGAAAACTCTGTGAAGTTTGTGACAAGAACTTCTGCAGTCGTAAGAGTGACCATTGCAGTTGGCAGTCGGATCTGGAATTGGCTGACTAGATAGATCAGTCTCAGATTTTACACAGAGTTGTTTTTAATTGGCCCTAATTTTTTTATTTCGATCTAGTATAGTGGTCAACATTAAATTTACCCCTACGTTTGAAATCTTGCCAACTGCATTGCCATAAATATATCCTACAGATGTCCCGTTGATGTCATGAGTATCATATCTACCAAATATAACGGCGGCGCTCACTCCACATCAACCACTATGCGCAGTCTGAAGTGCGAAAATTATACCTCCCTCGCGAATGTTCCGAAGAAAGACGCCGATACCAAGTACCTCGTTTTTAAGCAAGCTGAAAAGAAAGAAATGAAGAAGGAAGGCTACAATGTATCAACTATACATGAATACCAAGGAAAACAAGAAAATAATGTTGTCATAGTTAGGATGTCTAACAATGCGCGGGACCGGCTTTATGAGTCCCCAGCTCACATAGTAGTGGGTACCTATGACACGTCATACAGAGTCGCTAATGTACTACACTCCTGTAGCAGATACCCTGCATAGTATAATGAATAAGGCTCTGACTGACCAAGAGTTGTTGTTACATCAAAAACTTACAACACAACAACAACAGCAGCAGCAGTGACAACAACAGCAGCAGCAGCAGCAATAGCAGGAACAAAAGCAACCACAACACAACGAATCATCTGTGTTAAAGGAGACAATAATTTACAAATATAGCTCAAATTCGAGCGAACTGAGACTTTTTAACCTCATCAACAGGAAATAGTCACATTAGAACAAACCCACTCACAGTAGAAACGAAATAAATCAAGAAACAAAAAAAGAAACATGGAAGAAACTGAAAACTCTGTGAAGTTAGTGACAAGAACTGCTGCAGTCGTAAGAGTGACCATTGCAGTTGGCAGTCGGATCTGGAATTGGCTGACTAGATAGATCAGTCTCAGATTTTACACAGAGTTGTTTTTAATGGGCCCTAATTTTTTATTTCGATCTAGTGTAGCGATCACGTGATCAGCAATAAATTTACCCCCACGTTTAAAATCTTACCAACTGCATTGCCGACTACTATACTTAATCGTATTTTATCGTGGAACTATACAGGGTGGCCCATTTAAACCGGTTAGTATTGGGAAGTCCGAAACTACTTGTAGATATACGACATACGAAGATCTCTTCTTAGGAACCATGTCATCGATTTTAATAACAAGAAAAACTGCATTCATACATAAAAAAACACGGTTGTTTTGAAAAAAAAAACTCACTATTTCTATTTAGATATCGATTGTGTAGGTATTGGGTAGTAAATAAGTATGTGTATGATACAGTCACGCCTCTTTTCCACAGGGGTAGGCAGTGACCACTTTGTAAACTTTGTTACATTTGCTACGATCCTGAGCCTGACATACCTCTTTTGCTTCATGCACATAAATTAGTCTCTGTAGTCGTGTTAAAATAAATTATTGATTGTGTGTGTGAATTACTGATTAGTGATTAATTTTTAGTCCTCGCCCTTAAGTCTTTGCTGGCTCCTTGCATCTGGACATCTGGAGTAACGCGGAGTTCTTTATGAGACTGATTTAATTCTAGTTAATTTTTTGTATTAATTAAACTTTGACCTAGGTAGCTATTGTTTTTATTGTTTTATATGTGACATTTAAATAAAAAGATAAATCTTACCAATGTGTATCATTATCCGATTATCGAAATTTATAAATCCTTCCACTTAATTGTGTATGTCCTATATGATAAACGTTTCATCCGCATTACAATTAAACTTATCGAGAGAATTGATTACAATAATTTTATTAGTAAAATTAAGTCAAATAATACCTATTAACAAATCAATGAATTATCAACATCATAATATATCTACATTATAATTTAACGACAAAACCAACTCAACTTTGAACACGTATTTGTGCCAATGATTCTTTCATTTCACTACAAGACACATCGAATGACAAAACTTGGCAAATATCCCAGTTAAGTGACAAAGTGACGCCATTGTGTTTTTCTCACTCCATGTCTGTCCGTGGTACAGCGAAATAGGGGGACGGATATGACTGTGTTCAGGCCAGCCCAGTCAAATGCCATTTTTCATAACTCCGAACATCGCAGCGGCGTCCGCTACTACAGTCTTTTAGTTTTGTATTGTTGATACTTTATACCCAAAACCACACGGACACACTGGCTCTACATCTCCGTCAGTGTGTTATAGTCCATTCATTTGGAAACGATCGCGTTTGCACTGCGCCGCCTTGCACGTGCCATCCCTACTCAAAGGATGCCACACACTACGTACATCGGCAGGTGAATTTGGCACTTTTGGTTGTTTGCATAAAACACCAATAAAAGGTTGTTTCTTGACTCGGCTACGTATATCTAAAAATGAATACGTTCTTACGTTTACTCTAATTTATAACTAAAGTATTTTGCGACCTTAATGCGCGTATTAGGTACTTTTATTTTATATTCGGGTATAAATGCGTGTGGGTATACCGATCCTATCCAAGCGAATGGGCTATAAGAAGGGCATCATCGAGCACTGCTGAGCTGACATGTGCAGGACGGATCGACATCCATCGAACATGTTTGGCGGCAGTAATATAACATAGGTAATTATGATCACCATGTGATAGCTAAACGACGGAACATTGTCGGAGTCGAATGTACACACGAATAATGGCTAGAGTTGTAACAATAAACATTCCAAATTAACTTTTTGAGAAACATAAGTATGGTCCAATCAATTTTATGGTACCTATATTTTTATACAGGAAGAATATAAATAATTTAATTAAGTAACATTATTATTTCATAAATTATTTTAAATAATAAAAATAAATATTAATTGTACGTCGATTATCCCGCAACTTATTCAGTGTAGGTTTTTGGCTTGTTCTAATAAAAATATTATCCTACTTTAATAATCAAAATCTTACGCCGGTATTTCAGTTAGCCTCGTTCGCCAAATATTTGGCACTTCATTTCTGTACTACATATATTGCAATATGAAAGACTGGACCCTAACTCCATTTTTAATAAAATACGTACTTAATTTGGGAACTCTTTCGAAGCTGTGGAACCAGTACAGTTTTGGAAGCACAGACTATTGGAAAGAAGATTCATGCCTTGGGAGCACCCAGATCCAGACTGGGAACTTATAAAGCTACACAGTAGATATAGTTATAGTGAATAAAGTTTTTCCACAGGTCAAATATAATCCTAGGCTTATAGTCATAAAGAAGACTGACGTGGAAAACAATTACAGAATTAACTAAAAATTTTTGTCTCAACTTGTACGGCGCCAGCCTAAAAACATAATCTCAAGACGAATCAGTGTTGCCAACATGTTAATTTTCATTGGCATTTACTATGTAACTTTTCCCGTTATCGGCTTCAAACATTTTCCTGAGCGCGCCTTTTTCTTTGGTTTCTTTTTCTTTTACTAGTTTTTTGATGTTGGCTATTTCCTTGTCTGCCGTGGCGGCCATGGCCGGGTTTAACGCCTTGAGACGCAATAAGTCTTCTTCGGCCTGGTTTGTGTTCCACGCGCCGATGTGAGCCTTTGCTCGCCGGTACAGAGCTTTCTCGTTATCTGAAATATTAATTTATTATAAAAAACTGATTTGAAATATGTACATTTAGTCGACTAAAAAACTATTTAGTCCGTCAGATAGATTTCAAATTTAATCATTAAAAAAATAACACAGTACCTTTGTCGTACTCCAGCACAGTGTTACAATCTTCGATTACGGTGTAATACTCTCCTTTGATCAGCTTGCATTGTGCGTAGTTCAGCAATATAGGCAATTTTATTTTATTTAAATTCGCCCATTCTTCATCTAGTTTCCTTTCCCTGGAAAAGGTTATGTTTGACATTAGTTATAATGAGATACGGAATCTCGAGTTTACTAATAGCACATATCAATATTCAGTCTGGCAAACGAGGCATTTAATTTTAGGCCTTTGATTTGGCAACACACCAGCACTCCGTCTGGTATTGCCATTAAAGTAAATTGATATTTCCAACAAGAAATAAAATAAACTATATTTTCGGTTCCGGATTTGCATGTTTGCATTACTATACAAGCGTAGTTCATGAAATAAGCCCGAAGGGCGAATTACATACCCAATGACGAGTATTTTATTAGTTTGAAAATATCCAAATGAAACCCTAGTTACACATTCTCCAGCACGAAGAATGTTGCCACAATCACAAGTCAGCATAAAGACATTTGTTTTATAAGTAGGTACCTACATACCTGACCATAAGCTGTTCACAGATAGCGATTGCTTGGCTGTATGTCTCTTCGGCTTCGTCATAGCGTTTCTGGCCATACAACTTGTTCCCTTTCTCTTTGAGTGTAGGAATCAACTGCAGCCGCTCCTCCAACGTAAGCTGCCATATATCTTTCTCATATTCGTCTGATCTGTCCACTCTTAACAGTTCTGAAAATTCAGGAAATTAGTATTGCAGGGGCAAACAACCAAATGGACCATTTGACATGATGTGACAGGGCCTGATGACAAGTGCTGACTGTCGTCCTTAGACACCTGCAACACATCTCACCACAGGAGCCAATATCAGAGATACTTACCCATGATCCTGTGTGGTCTCGGGATAGAATAACACCTCTCCATTTCTTACGTGGACGTTGTGAGAGGCGACTAAGGAACTAGGTTTAGGTTTGAGCGACAGGCCAGCAACCTGTCACTATTATACCTCTTCCACTTGTTTTCAAGCCTAAAATTATGCTGAAAGTGGCTGCGAAGCGTGAAATAATCGTTATTTTGTCTATGTCACGTTTACTGTGGTCTGCCTACCCCATTAGGGAATACAGGCGTGATGTGTGTATGTATTTACCAATGATAAATTCCAAGTCGCACGGGTTTTTCATCAAGTCGTCCAAGTCAGCATATCCAATGCCTTCTGTATGCAGCGTCATTGTGCAGGCGTGCTTTCTTTTCCCAGGATCTTGGCCTATTTCACGCAGAGTCTTCGACACAAAGGGGTAGCTGAAGACAAGCTGAGAAAAAAAAAATGTTGTAAATACATTTTTTTCACAAATATTTGATTTGAATACATATTATCTATTCCATCCTAGGAATCATGGTATTGTAGCGCCCTAGCGCCACCTATCGTCGAACGGGCGATATTTACCTGGTGAAGCGCCATAGCTCCACCTATCGTCGAATGGCCGAACTACTTGCAAGCTTGCAACGAACGTCCATGGCATATCCATAACAATCCTATATCCCGCTTACGGAGTTTCGATGTTCGGTTGCATAAATACAAATTAGTTTGGGAAAGACTCCAATAGAGAAATCTCTCTCCAGGCAGATGTTATGCCTGGGGACCGAAGTCCGAAGAGAGGAAGTTGGAATTTGCTCTAGTGTTTTCAAATTGTCTGCATGAACAAAGTGATTGCTCGCTCAGATCTATCTAGAACAGAGCTGTCCAAATCATCGCCCACCGGCTTGAATTGTAGCGGCCTGTAGAAAACTTTTTATTTTCTTTTTTAAATGCATTAAATACATACATACATACAATCACGCCTGTGTTCCCAAATGCCAAATGGGGTAGGCAGAGCACACGAAACGTGATATAGACAAATCCATGATTATGAATATATCAAGCTTTGCAGCCACTTCTAGCATTGTTTTAGGTTTGCGAAGATGGAAGAGGTAGAATAGTGACAGGTTGCTAGCCTGTTGCCTAAACCAAACCTAAACCTATTTCCTTAGACGCCTCTTACGACAACCACGGAAGAAATGGAGAGGTGTTATTCTATCCTGACACCACACGGATGCATTAAATAGCAAATTATATTTGATGATAGCAAATTATACCTGATGTGATGTGATGATGACTAAATAGTCATTTTTGTTGGCCCTGGGTTCCATCTAGTTTGGACAGACCTGATCGAAGTGAAAATGTAACTTAGGATAGCTTACCTCTTTTTTTACCCGAAAACTGGCAACCTCCCCGACCGCCATCATTTTGACTATGGACTCCCAAACTTCCAGTTTGAATTTGTGTCCCATGACTAGCATCATGGGCTCCTTCTGCCCAATCTTGCGGCTGTCGTCGATCAGCACCCTTTCTTTTCCACATTTCCATGTTTGAAAATGGAAATGAGCCTATAATTTTTTTTTTTTAAATTATTCATACAAATGGAAATATTCTTTATACCTACATAGAACACCATAAATCAGCACATCATACTTAAAACTGTGTTCTATATATTTACTCCTAAGCTCTGGCTACAAATACCTAATTTAGACCCAGACAAGAATAAACTCTTAAATCATTTAATCAAAGAAAATATGTCAAATACAAAAAAAAAAATATAAAAATAAATTTAAGCCTAAACTTAAGCTAGTCGACAATGCCCCCACGAGCTGCCCCTGGCGCAAAGGTACCCATAACACTGGCCGCGTTACCTCGCTGAATGGCGATTGACAACCTTTGCACCAGGTTCCGCGTAGATGTTTTGATTTTAGGCTTGGTCGTGAATGTGTTAAGTAAAAGCTTTTAGGCTTAATTTTTAAGTTTGAATGTGGAAACAAACTTTGGTCTGTCAGATAAATTAGATATAAATTTTAGTTATTGCTAAATTCAATTACCTTGCTTCCCTCCGATATTGGCTTATACTTTTGGCCTGCATAGATAATGTTTTTTACTATTGGCGCTGAATCACCCATTTCAGACATCACTCCCTCCAATTAGCAAATAGCAGCCAGATGTAGCTAGAAACAAATGGGATCAAATTATAATTATGAAATTCTTGAAGAATTCTTAGATAATGTACATTAGTAACAGTAAATTGAGTATTGCATTATTATGTACCTAGTTAATTTGGTTTGAATTCATCATAAAACGATTATAAACCTTGGAAGAAACTTAATCGCACTTTTATAAAAAAAAAAATACCTATCAAAGATCTCAGACTAGAAACAAGGGTAGTTGTTTTTAAGTGAGTAAATATTTTGTTAGAGTCACGGATTAGAACACAATGTATTGTTTTAGAGCTATTTTGAGCTGATCTGATTTAATTAGAAGTTCAAGTTGAAGCACTTGTTGAATTCAATTTAACTCGAGTCATTCATTTTCACATTCCATTTCAGCTGGTTCAATTCATTCCTTTCCTACGTCAATATACTCAAATTCAATATCAATACGTCAAGTCAGTCACGTACGTCACGGCCACCACCTGTCAATTTTCGATTTTAGGATTGCCAAATGCGAAAGTTTATTTTCCTGAATAATTCTGCAAATACAAAAAAACATTCACATTTTATCGGTACATTTATTTACATTTATGAGCAAAACTGAGGGTTCAAAAATATCTGTACACCTTTATGACATTGACAATAAGGTGCAAAAGTTTACAAATTTGGCATTTGTCTGCTCATATATTTATGAACTCGACTGTACCTAACCCACTCATATGTATCTATGGGACTTAATTACGTTTGTATGCCTTTGTAATTATACATACATACATACAGTCACGCCTCTTTCCCACAGGGGTAGGCAGAGACCACTTTATTGAAGATTAGAGATCGTATAGCTTTAGTTTCTAGATATTGTTTATAGTTCTATTGTAAAAAAATAATAAATTGGATGTGTCAGTAACTGGTGTTAATTTTTCTGGCTCTCGATCGTTCCCAATTTAAAACACACTTTGTTTCACTTGCTATCCTGACATACTTACTTCTTTTGCTTCATCCACATTCATTAGTCTCTTCATACATGCTCGTCGATTTCGGGTACTCTCGGTTGAAATCATAAACATACAAATGCTAAAAACCGAGGTGACGGATTTAGGCTTTTGCTATGATTTCTTTATTTAAATTCAAAACCTTTGTTGTGATTGTAAATATGTATTTGGATTGCAATTTTTTTTAATGTATTTAAGCATAATTTCGAAGGCACGGGCGCGCGACTTTGAGCGGGCTGGGCTGAGTGAACCCGACTGAGAGTGTTGTACGATGACGTAACACCATAACCGAAGGCCCGCGTCGTGCGCTTACAACTTGTTTTACTTCTAAATTGGAAACTAATAGATGTATCGAAGTAATTCTTTCATTGGTATTTTTTTATTTTTGACAGAGAATACGGAGAGCTAATAATCAAAATTTAGTAACATTCTTCATTGTCTACCCCGTGCGAAGCCGGGACGGGCTGCTAGTCCTTAGTAATACTGGAAAGAAAGAAAAATAGTTTAATATGGTATCACTAAATAAGGATGACACTTATGGAGCGTTCTTAACGTTTTAAACTATGGAGAAAACAGACCACTTAAGAAACTAGCGTTCAAACTTTTTGTACAAAAGCAGTGACGACGAACCCGAAATTGGTTGTTTATTTTCCGTAATATAACAGTACTGATTTTTACACTAAATAATTAGTGAATTAAATGAAAGAAAGACAGGATCGTGATCTATAGTTAGACATTAGCTTAAAAACGCTTCCGCATTCAAAGAGTAAATTTTGTTTTGGTAACACTAGAATTTATTTATTGATCGAGTCGAGTATAAAAAATATAAATTTAATTTATAAATTAAAAGTAGAACACTAATCTTCGCAGCAGATAATTTCATTAATGATAGTAAAATATATAAAAAATACTGCTTTTGAGTAAATACTTCTATTAACACTTTAATTGTATTTGTGCCAGTATGTTTGAGCGATTAATAATGTCAACAACTCGATTAGACCGATATGATATTCCGATATTTAACTCTTGTGCTTATGGCAACCCTTGCTTTTCTGTTTTCCATGTCTGTGGTAGTTTTACTACTAACAACACCAACGCCATGATAGAAATGAAAGAAAAATAATTATAGTGAATTCCTTTTTCTTCACTTAGTCTTTTCTACGAAGTGATCCAGAACACACTACTTGTTGAGTATTATTTGTGCTCAGTGTATCTGAGGAAAATTAGTTTAATTTAAAACACACAATGGCGGACTTTCTGGAATCGGAGGCCGAGGAGAGCGAGGTTAGTATTCATACTTGTAATGCATTTTTGATTACGAATACAATTCTAAGTTTAAATGGTTATCTTGTTTTTGGAGTGGTGAAATGGTTGGTGTTAAACCTGTTGTATGTTGTAGGTTGAATCTGACGAGGAGCAGCCAGCAGAGCGCAAAAAACCAAAGCGTAAAGCTGCAGTTCAAAGTGACGACGAGGAGGATGATGAAGGTCGGGTAAAAAGCCACGTTCATTACTAACGGTCGGCTCTAATTCCGAACATTTTACTCTTACGGATTAGTACGAACATGTTATAAACGTGCTAATAAGCTTAAGTTGGGTTATATTCCAGTGACACACTTTCACCTTGCACAGAGATTTTGATTTGTTTTCTGCACAAGCATGTACTACTTTGACTATAATTAATTCTTACTTGGCTTCTATTTATGTAGATGATGAAGACAGACTGCGGGAAGAGTTGAAAGATTTGATAGACGACGAACCTATAGAAGAATCCGGGAGTGATGGTGAAGATTCAGATGCAGGGCCTAAAAAAAGAAAAAAAAGTGATGATGAGTTAGATGATCGACTTGAAGAAGAAGATTATGACCTGATTGAAGAAAATCTTGGTGTTAAAGTAGCCAGGGTAAGGATATGACTAAAATGTATGAACTGCAGTTATTAATAAAGTTCCATAAATTAATAGGCCACCTTTGAAATTGGTTTGTATAACCAACTTTTTGTTTCTTGTGCTATGCTCGGGAAATGCACCATATTACACACTAGAGACCCGCATTGGCTTCGCTCAAATTCAATGCACAAACTCCAGAATTATGAAATAACATTAGAAACATCTAGAATTATCAGTATTTCTGTACTACATTAAGCATGTATTATGTATACATACATATCAAGCATCCTGTTAAATCACTCTATCTTTAAAAAAATGCATTAAAGTCCTTAATTTTATAAAGCACCCTCAAACCAAAATATTACTTGGGATGAATGCATTTTCGAAATTGGTCCTTTAGTGTTTAAGAGCGTGCACACAAAATTCGGTGATTTTGATGTTTTTCCAATGCTTTAGAAAGCTATAAATCCTCAAGTTTTTAAAGAAAAACTACTGTAACATATAAATAAACTCTTTTTCTAGGGATTAACGGAAAAAAATATTTTATTAGCAACACAGATTTCTTTTACTTAGCCAATTTGTTGAAGGGTTTTCACAAAAATACGCGTCAGAGCTGTCTTTCACTTGAAAATTTGCCATTAAAATTTACCATAAACGATATAAACTTGTTATTATCTGATAGACAATATAGTCTACTGGGGATTAACGGATTAACATGAATCAAATTATTGGTTTTTATTATTCAAATATCATTTTACATAATTTGAAAGTTGAACCATTACTTTATTTTTTTTCTCATTGATTTTAATGTAATTACAAATGAAACAATTTTATTGTAAATTTACAGAATATGTTTAGTCTAACCATATTTTTTTCATGGCTAAATATGAGTTAATTTATATTTCACGATTTTTTAAACATTGGTCCAAAACCACTAAGGTCAGGTGGGGGAAGAGAAACGCAGGGATAAGAGGGCTCTACAGACCATAATCACTCATAACTCGACGAGTTATGGTCTGTGGTGCCTCTTACCCCTGCCCTGCCCCTGAATTTCTCTTCCCCCACCTGATCTTATATTACGTTCGTAAAAAATGTGTGCGCCCTCTTAAGTTAATTCATTACCAAAGTATAAACATTTCCTCTCTATAATATTAGTGAACACTATTCGGATTTGCTCTGTTACATAGAACCAAAACTGTTTATGTTTACAAGTTTTAGTGTGAATGAATCATAATTAAAAATACTATATGATGTCACCCAAAAATACTTTCCTAGATTGCACAACCATTTGAAATTCTTTAAAATTGAGATATATTAATATAGTATTTTCTCAACAGAATAAGTTCAAGCGCCTGCGTCGTTTGGAGGATGACGACAGCGACAATGAAGGAGCTAATGACCCTGAATTGGAGAGAGAGGTCATTGCTGAAAAGCTATTTGTGGCTGGCTCTGATGAGGTACAGTTACACGCACATTAACACCTGAATGTTTACTCTCACTATTAAACATGCTACTTAGAGAGAGTAATGAATACGTAATTTGAGTTTGATAAATGTTTGCACTATGTTGTAAATTGATATAAAAGAAACAGCATTAGAATATGCAGCCATGATTGTCAGGCCAAGTCTGTCAACAACAGTAACAGCCCAGTGCAGTATAATAATATTATCAGGCTCAAAAAATAAGTCATTGCCAGTGATGATGTAACAATGAGATAAATAGATTTTCTAGAGAATACATTTTTTTTACATTATGCTAACCATACCATGCTATAGTACCCAGTGCCGGGTTTAACAGTACCAGCACCCTGGGCAACGAGATTTCTATGGCGCCCCCCAACTAAGAGTGATAGGCTACAAAAGTGTTCATGTGGCGCTCCTTTTATCTGGCGCCCTGGGCAGTCGCACAACCGCGCCGTACTCTTAACGCCGCTACTGATGATTTACCATGAAAACAATAAGTTCGTAGTGATAGCAAATTTGAAGATTTTATCACCAACAACCTATAAACTGCTTCTGTCTTTTGTAGGAGGATGAGAACCGATCAGAGTCTGCAGCCCCTCGGGAGGTGGAATATGATGAGGAAGGAGAGGATATGGAATCAGATGCAGATGATTTCATTGTAGATGATGATGGGAAGCCTATAGCTAAGAAAAAGCGCAAACCAATATTTACAGATGCGTAAGTATTATAAAATGTGTTTATGAGGATTAGAAATAACTGAATATCTAATATCCATGCTCTTTCAGTACCACAAGCATGTGTGATGATGCTCACAATATAGCATAATAGTTGGCCTATTTGTTCTGCAGTATGATTATTGTTACTTGCATATGCTCACTAAGTTAATAAACCTTTTGTTTTAATTTAACACAGGTCCCTACAAGAAGGCCAAGATATTTTCGGTGTCGACTTTGACTATGACGAGTTTGAGAAGTACGGGGATGAGGATTATGATGACGAGGAGGAAGAAGATTTAGATGAATACATTGAAGATGATGAAGAGGATGGTAAGAAAGTTAAATGTATTGCATCACTCATATGAAACTACCATGAGCCTCATTTGCAGAGGCAGATAACTCTAATCTAAAGTTGAGTTTTGGCTAATGTCTGGGGTTGATCAGTTCTGCTTTTCCACGCTTTGGTGCCGGAACGCATTGCGAGCGCCTTCACAGTGACATCGCTTTCAACAACCTGCAATCCCTGTATCATTCTCTTTATAAATTTATTTCCACTGATATAGCAGATTATAAATAACAATTATAATTTCAGTTGACCGAAGAAGAACAAAGAAAGGCAAAGCAAAACGCCCAAGCAAGAAGTCTATCTTCGAAATCTATGAGCCCAGTGAACTCAAGCGCAGTCACTTCACAGATTTGGACAATGAGGTATGTAAAAACAGCCTGTGACTGGCTCAAACAGGCCCTATTTTAGGGTAATTTGCATTCAGTAGTTTTTTATGATCGAATTTATACTTTAGAGATGGTAAAACAAGTACCGTTTTCTTCTAGATCCGCAAAACGGATATACCAGAGCGTATGCAAATACGCGAAGTACCTATTACGCCCGTAGCTGAAGGCAGCTCTGAGTTGGAAGACGAAGCGGAATGGATCTACAAGCAGGCTTTCCTGAAGCCGAACGTGTCCAAAGCAGACTCACAGGAGTCGCGGGAAAGGAGTCGCAGGTACGCATAGGGATGTTGAGGACATCCGCATCCGCAAATGCAGAAGTTCTGCATTAAATTCAACATCTGCATCCGCAAAGAATCCCTAGGGCATAGCCTTAGGCTATCGCTAAGTGTAAGTGTGTATAGGGGAGCAATTAAGGTGCAACTAGGGTTCTTTTGACCCACTTCATTTCAATTGCTTGCATCAGTCAATTTGCGTTTTATATGTATACCATTAAATAATGCTATAACGTGGTTTGGCATTTGTTTAATAGGAATAAGAATCCTAAAAAAAACTGACATCTTAAATCGAGTTTAGCTCTACACGGTTCGGGGTAGTCCGTAGCCCTTCATCTAGGAGCCAAACATGCACTCTGCGCCACCGCTCTGTTCGCTAAACTCGATTTAAGACGGCGTTCTCCATATTTGTCATTATGAGTGAGTCTCAAGGTTCATGTCCAAAGGGACAAGACTTTAAAATACAATTTCTGACCCAACTATGTTTCTTTTTGTCCAGGGGATCTAGCACGGTGGTGAAGATTCGTCAGGCGTTAGACTTTATGCGCAACCAGACGCTAGAAGTGCCGTTCATAGCGTTCTATCGCAAGGAGTACGTGCAGCCCGAACTGAGCATCAACGACTTGTGGAAGGTCTATAAATATGACGCCAAGGTAAGTGAATAATTGTACTTTTTATGGCCCTTTTCTACAAATGAGATGTCTTAACACGTTCCCTGTGAAGCTGGCAGTCAAAAAATTAGTCGACACGTGCAGTTTTTTATTTAAATTGATCTGCGTCGGAATACTTCAATAAATAATAAGTCCCCAGGCACCCCATACGCTTTATTACCTACTACAGTAGAACCCGTTTAAGACGATCACGTTTAATACGATTTCTCGCTTAATACGCCACTTTACGCCAGTCCCTGCAACTTGAGACATATTTTCATACATTTCTTAACGCTTAATACGATTCGTCATCCCGTTTAATACGCCGGAGCCCGAGCCGAGATGCTCGTATTGTCAGTCTCGAGAGATGCTGTTCGAGGCATTTGCCCCCTTCAGCGGGGTCTTCTATGCTACGCCCTCAGGCCTCGTTGGTCGTCTTCTATGCTACGCCAGACTTCAGGTCCAATGACGTCGCAACCCGGCTTTAAAAGGCCTTACGGCCGGCGGTGTTCCAGTGGGCCGTCCTGAGCCGGCTAGTCACTCTAGGCGTGCAGAGTGGCTAGCCGTTCCAAGAGAAATGCCACTGGGTTTTGGCCGGCTTGGATCTCCTGAATGAACAGGATTAGCTCCTGTGTGGGCACTCTCTCGCCTTCTGAAGTGTCCGAGCTTCGCTCCGTCTTCTCTTTTCCGAGGGCGGGCGGTGACCGCTTGGCTCGGCCCGGCTGTAGGGGCCGACCTCGGCGGAGGCTGCCATCTTGGCTTTTTTGCCTCCGCGCTTACGACTTCTCTATTTACAGGAACAGCTCCCATCGTTGGCTTGACATGAGGAGTATAGTATATACCAAAATTAAAACATGTAGTATGTTTTATTTTCCCTTTCCCGCATAATACGCTTTCACGCTTAATACGCGGTTTTGTTAGGGTCCCTTAGAAATCGTCTTAAGCGGGTTCTACTGTATTTTGATCATACGTGCAAGCAAATTAATATGATCTAGATCACACGTGCAGATTTTGATCAGCTCATAGCATTAACAAGGGGCAGTGCATCATATGTGGCGCACTCACGTGTCATCAGTGCCTCGAAATGCACCACATGTGGTGCATGCACAGGGAATGTGTTAAATTTAAAGGTTGACAAGACAGTATTTTTATTTGTGGGATGTGTCACTTGCAGTACTTGCGTAGGGATATGTTCGCCTTTGTACTTGTGTCTTGTTTTGTTTGTTATTTTTTGGCATGTTTATTTTGTACAATAAAGAGTTACATACATACATACATACATACTTGCCCCACTCCAGAAATGTGATAATTGATTTCCTTTCGACTTTTAATTATTTGGTAAACCAAAAATATGTGTCCCATATTTTTCCATAGACTAACCACTGTAACTGATGGACTAATTAGAATGATCCCAATAAAATTTTAATACAGTTATCATTCCTATCGCAATCCCTTAGCAATAAAGTGTAATTGTTCCAGTGGTGCCAGCTGAAACAGCGCAAGGAGAATCTGCTCAAGCTTTTAGAGAACATGCGCGAATTCCAACTGGATAAGATCATGGTGAACCCCGATGCGCCCATCCCTGAAAACATGAGGCTCATCAAGGATGAGGACATTGAGAGGTGAGTACTTCATCAATACGTAGAAATCGATGGACAGGATAAGGCGCTGCGCAGACGACAGACTTTTGTGCGATCGAGTCTGCGGCGCAGTAAAAACTCTGAATGGCGCGCAGACAGTTTCCATTCAGAGTTTTTATTGCGCCGCAGACTCGATCGCACAAAAGTCTGTCGCCTGCGCTGCCCCTAAGACAGGAAACAAATCAGGAGATAACGCCATGTTTTCACTATAGGACATTTGTATATGTCCCGCGACACGTCGCCCGACATCGCTTGCGACATTCACGGGTTGCGGAGGTTGTCGCTAATCGATGCTTTTGTCCAGGGGTTCCCAAACTTATTTTGTTTACAATTATTTTTTAGCGCGCCCATTATTTCGCCTACAAACCGCTATAACACACGACGCCCCCATTTTTTTCTGTGTCTCTTACCGCACCCTTTAGGCTTGCAGCGCTCACAAGGGGGCGTTATCGCCCACTTTGGAAACGGCTGCAGTTTAGTCGATGCTAGTCGATGATCGTAAATGTGTGGTTTCTGTTTGAATCGACTACTAAAGTACCAATTGTTAACAGGCTGAAGAACGTCCAAACTCCGGAGGAATTGCGCGACGTACACACGCACTTCTTGCTCTATTACTCTGGCGACCTGCCGGAGATGCAGAAAGTGCAGCGAGCGAAGGAGAAGAAGCGAGAGATCGAGGAGAAAAAGTGAGTAGAAAATGATACTCCTGTGGCGTCAAGAGGAGTTAGCCATAAAGTCAGTACCTACGTAATAGCCCTAACCAATGCTACTATTTTTCAAGCAAAATGTTTACACTAGATACTGTAATTCTGCTGAGTTAGAACTTGTAGTAGCATGAAGCGTTTGAACTGGTATTTTTTAGGGTGTTATTAGATTTGTCTGGCAGCTTTAATTGAGCGTCAGATACCGCTCGTTTAACCAATCGATCGATTGCCGGTCGATGCTGATCGATTGATCTGGTAGAAACTATCAATCGACGTCGACTATTCTATCTACCATCCATCGATACCGTCGATCGACGTTTGATCGATTGGTCTGGTCACACCCTTACTCGAATAGTGTCTCCTTATATTTATTAACACGGAATCGACTTTAGTTGATAGAAGAAAGTACACGTAGTAAAGGTAAAAAGATGTCGGCGTGTCAGTGGGGGTCAGTTCCGAATAGTCTTGGTAAACGTTTTTGAAGAACTATGAAAAGTGCAATATTTTTTTGCATTTTCGCAGGAAAGCGGCCCGCGCCGAAGCCGAGCGTAACGGCGATGATCCCGAAGAGGCGGCGGCGAGCGTCGAGGCGGCGCCCGACGAGGACGAGCCGGTCGAGGTCAAGTACGCCGCGCGCTCCGGGCCCTACGAGCTGTGCCGCCGCGCCGGCATCGGTCAGTGTAGCTCATAGACGAAAAAGCCACTAGACCAGGGGTCGACAACCTGCGGCCCGCGATTAGCCTTTTCCGCGAACATTAAATGTTGGATATGAAATCTTTATACTTGTATACTATCAAAGCATACGTAAGTGTGGCCCGTCTTGACACTATTTCGCCGATTTGTGGCCCTTGTCTGCTAAAAGGTTGCCGACCACTGCACTAGACAGTGATAATGGCCACCCACTCAACTGGCCAAGTATTGCGGCGTTTATTCCGTGACAGCAGTGCGATAACTCGACGTTTGTCGGCAGAGCCGCTGGTGAAGATGTTCGGGCTGACGCCGGAGCAGTTCGCGGAGAACGTGCGCGACAACTACCAGCGGCACGAGGTGGAGCAGCAGCCCGTGGGGCCGCTCGAGGCCGCCGCGCCCTTCGTGAGTACACACAACTACCAGCGTTTCTGCGTCAGCTAGCGTAGGCCCTTAATAGCCGTAAAAGTCGTTCGTTTGTTGCGAGTTTATACAATGAGATTTCCAAAGATGTCTTGTCAGTGTGAGTGGCCGCTGTTTCCCAAGCCTGGGGAGGTTCATTCCGCAGTTCAGGCGCGCTCTGCCGGGGAGATCTCGAGAAACGTATGCGGCTAGCAGGTCACGGGAGAAGGATATAGCATCATTTTTACGCCCTAATATGTTCGGACGTGGATTTTTTCTGTACTTAGTTCTATTACCTATTTTGTCTCTAGGTGGGTGCCATCGGATCAGCGCAGGAAGTGGTCCGCCGCGCCGTATACATGTGCGGCGTGCAGCTGGCGCGCGAGCCTCAACTGCGCGGCGCTCTGAGGGACGCGCTGCGCGAGCGGGCCACCGTCAGCGCGAAACCCACGCCGCGGGGGCTCAAGGAGATCGACGAGAGCCACGCTTGCTACACGTGAGTCTTGGAATAGGAGCCCCGCCGAGCGGTGCACTCTCTAGAACAGCCTCAGATTTCAATATATGGCCGAATAAACCCATTTCTTTATTTATATCTACAGTTAAATGACACTAGCAGGCCATTTATTCAAACGTTTCAACCGTTTCATTCATCTGGACTCTTCTGTAAAGATAGAAGAACCATAGTTTGGTCATCCCTTATAGAGGAAAAGGAATTCTTAACAAATAGTCAAAACGATATCAAAATCTACAGCAGATTCATATAAAATCTAGCCAGATGAATAAAACGGTTAAAACGCTCGAAAAATCGCCTTAAAATTTGATCTTAATACGCTTTAGCACAAACACGGAAAAAGCGAATCGCGAACTTCCCCGTTAAAACCTTACCACGTTAGATAAAGGGGAAGGGGACTATATGATTGTCGCAACGCAAGAGAACTAGTTTTTGTAACTAATTGGATGTTTGTTGGCAGATTGAAATACTTGAAGAAGAAACCTGTGCGTGATCTGACGGGCGACCAGTTCTTGCGACTCTCTATGGCTGCCGAAGACAAGCTCATAGAGCTGACCATCAGCGAGAAGATTGAAGGGAACACTGGGCCCAACTATCTGGACGAGTTGAAGAATTTATACCAGAAGGTATGTGAAGAAAACAGTAATATTTAAATCCAATGTGATATGATAATTAGATGTTTATTATTGCTAGTTCACAAACGAGTATTTTATGCAAACGTGATTGGTAACTATTGTCAATTTTCGTGGCTATAATGGAGCATATTATTTATGTTGTTAACTGTCACTTGTTGCGTCCATTAATGTAAAAGGTTTTAGTTTTATTATTCGGTCACATGCATGACCCAGGAGACAACTGTGTCACAGTTAATAAAAGAGGTTGTAATGTAGGTCCTAAATTATACTTGGGTGAAATAACTATAGCAATCTCTAAAATTATTCTGAACTAGTATCATAAAAATCACACTTACTGAGTAACATTACCTTCACGCTCGCACAGTGCGACACACATGCTCAAGTGCGAGCGTGAGGGAAATATTACTGCACGCGTGCGACAGAGTTAGCAGCGGGTCAACGCCCGAATTTCGCTGTGCTCCGCGATCGGCCTTTAAACAATAACAGTCTAATCCAAGGGGATCCCGTGGCAGTGTGATATTATAAGTCCTCACGTTGTTCCACAGGACGAGTTTGCAGCGTCGGTACAGGCCTGGAACGACCTGCGCGCGGAGGCAGTTGAGATCGCCTTCTCCAAGATTGTGATGCCGGAGATGCGGCGCGAGCTCAGCGCCGTGCTGCTGCAGGAGTCCAAGGAATACGTGCTCAAGTCAGTACACCTCATCGGCTTACTTGGGTCATACTTCCTTTGAACCTTTTTTTAACCTACATGTCGTAGTATAATTGTCGATTTCCACTGTTAGTTACTGTGACACATTAAGGTACCAATGCTCGACGTCTCAATGCCCAGTAGATGACACCCAACTATCACCTGTTTTGGCTGTTTTACTATGACATAAGGTTGCAAGTGTCATGTATTGGGTCAGTGTCGTGCACAGGGACATTACCTTACCAGTCTTCTGCAAAGTCATAAAAAAGTTTTTTTTTGAAAGAAAATCATTAAATAGATGTTAAAATTTTTCCAAAAATGCCCTTCATTATGCAGGTTTAAAAGAACTACCCACAATCCGAATCTTTTGGAAACTTTATACAAGTAACGTTTAACGATCTTTGTTAAACTTCAGGTGCTGCCGTCGCCGCTTGTACGACTGGTTGAAAGTGGCACCGTACGAGTCCAGAGTGTCGGACGATGACGACGAGGAATGGGACACGTCCAACGGTAAGTTTATATTATTACATACATACATACATAAATGCATAAAGTTTGACATGGCTACAATTTAATTTATAATAATAAATCCTCCCACCGGAAAGACTATCATTGCCAAGAAGAATGCGTCGCAAGGATCTTGGCTGAAAGTAATTTTTGCAAATTACAAGTATAACAATTTGTTACGAAAAAACAGCCGCTTGCCAGGTTCGTCGGTATTTAAAACCGCGGTTTTACTTGCCCGTCGATCAGGGCATTACCCCGCCCGTCGATCAGGGTGTTAACACGCCCGTCGATCAGGGCCTTTACCCACCCGTCGATCAGGACCTTTACCCGTCCGTCGATCAGAGCCTTTACCCGCCCGTCGCTCAGGGTCTTGACTAGCCCGTCGATTAGGGCCTTTACCCGTCCGTCGATCAGGCCTTTACTCGACGGCCGGTCAGGGGCTTTACTCGCTCGTCCATCTGGGCCTTTACCCACCCGTCGAGGATCTTTAAATAACGTATGTCCCCAGGGCTCCGCGTGATATCGTTGGCCTACGTTCCGGACCGGCAGCACAGTGCTTTTGCCTGTGCTCTGGCGGGCGGCGGCGAGGTGGCCGACCACCTGCGGCTGCCGCACCTGCTGTACCGGCGCAACGCCTGGGACGCGGCCGAGCGCCAGCACAAGGAGGCCGACATGACCGCGCTGCGCAGGTACACACATACTTTAGCAGGTTATTCTCCTGCTACTTACAGGGGAGCCGGGAGAGTTAAAATGGGGCTGTGTGTAAACAATGTATATTACTGGTTTTGAACACACAGTTACAGTATTACCGAACTAAGAATTCCTCTGGACATACCTGCGCAGTTGACGAGTTTTGTGACGCGGGAAACTTCGATCTACCAATGATAAAAAAGATTTTTAACACTCGAGTTTTGATTGGTTATTGATTGATGTCACAGACAGATGACTCATGACATATGTCCAGGCTGGCGTAACTAGGAACAAAAAACCTTTTCTATGGACTTTGGGTGGCAGATCATTACCATCATACTAAAACAAAACGTCAGTACAGTTTATTACATATTAAACGGTTTTACTTAGCTTACAGTATTACCAAAATAATAATAATGATAAAAGAGACTTTCGCGCGCTAAACTCTTGCGTTGTTTTTGGTTATTGATTGATAGATGTCACGTCAACATGACAGCCGCCCGTTTGGTTCGTCATGTTGGTAATGATCAGCCACGCAAACTGATTCCATTAGCTAGGATGGGAGTCCTGACTCTTAAAACGTTCGGCTACTCTCGGATATCGTTCTGTCCCTCTCGGCGCAGACGGTAACAGCCGATCGGAGTTATTTTCTTGGGAAAACTGTACAAGGGTCTATTTATAGCAGACCCAGGCGACCCTATGTGCCACAATACCTTAATCTGCACTAATAACTAGTGCCGGATTAAGGCTACTTGTCCACTAAAGCAGAATGTGACAGCGGAGCTGTCAGCGAGATAAATTGAAAAAGCGAATTGCATAAAATATCCGCTCCTCTTCAGTGGATGCAATTGTATTGATGGATTTTATCTCACTCACCGCTCAGCTACCTCGCTCCGCTTCAGTGGCCACTTGGACGGGCAGTCTAAGTATCACGCCTCTAATCCCAAATAGTAGTAACCTTGATAAGCATCACGCCTGTATGTATATGTGATATGATATATGATATATATTTATATTTGTACATACATACATACATAACCGTCACGCCTTATTCCCTGCGGGGTAGGCAGAGTCAACAGAGCGCCACTCGCTTCTATTCTGACATACCTCTTTCGCTTCACTAACATTCATCACTCGCGTCATACACGCTCGACGGTTTCGGGTACTCTTAATTTGGCCTCCCTTTAGCACATCGCCGATCTGGTCGATATACGTTCTACGAGGGCGCCCTCGACCGACTTGCCCTAACACACTTCCCTTGTAAATTTGCTTACATACCCTTGCTTCATCCATTCTCTCCACATGCCCAAACCAACGCAGCATACCTTTCTCTACCCTTGTTACAATACTCTCTTTCAGACCACACTTCTCTCTAATCACGCTATTACGCACCCTATCAGTAAGTTTGATACCACTCATGCTTCGCAAAGAACGCATCTCAACCGCATTCAATCTACTTTCGTGTCTCTTCTGCCACACCCAACTCTCGCTACCATACATCAAAGTAGGCACTAGCACACCGTTGTGAATAGCCAGACGAGCATTCTTAGAAATGTCCTGACGACTCACAACTGAGTGAAGTGCTCCATTCATTCTATTTCCCGCTTTTACTCTACTTTCGATATCCTCATCGTACTTACCGTCACTCGTGAACATACATCCCAAATACCTAAACTCTCTTACTTGTTCTAACCTTTCACTTCCAATTGTTATAACACATTCAGTCATCTCGTCGTTCTTCTCTATCACCATAACCTTCGTCTTACCTACATTCATTTTCATTCCCTTCTTTTCAAAAGATTCGTACATTAGAGTCACCATGTCCTGTAACTCACACGCCGACGATGCAAGGAGCACCTGATCATCAGCGTACAAGAGACATTTGATGAGAGACTCCCCTATCTTCAATCCACAGTCTCGCTCTTTCAAATCAAGTAAACAGTCATCCATGAAAAGATTGAATAGCCACGGCGATGCTACACAACCCTGTCTGACACCCCGAGAAATGTCAAACCAGTCTGAATAGGCACCGTTCAATCTGACGCAAGCTCTGGAATCCCTGTATAAGGATTTCAGAGCCTGTATCAAGTCGCTACCCACTCCTCTCCTGGACAACGTTGACCACAGTTCATCCCTCTTCACTCTATCATAGGCTTTCTCAAGATCCACGAAAGCGCAATACACTTTTTGGCCTTTCGCTAGGAACTTCTCGGCTACACACCGTAATGAGAAAACCTGATCCGTACATCCCATTCCCTTTCTAAAACCAGCTTGCACATCCCAAATACTACTTTCTGTAGCATTTATCACTCTTTCAATCAAAATTCTCGCATACTCAGATACATTTATATTTATATATGATATTTATTTATTTACCTACCTTCGTACCCAGGTTTATTCTCCGCAAGAAGCCACACGTGATAGTGATCGGCGGGGAGTCCCGGGAGGCGCTCAACATCAAAGCCGATGTGGCCGAAGTGGTCCAGCAGCTGGTGGAGGACGAGCAGTTCCCCCGCATCCCTGTCGAGATCGCCGACAACCACATCAGCAAGATCTACAGTAACAGTATACGGGGACGGGTCAGTGAGCTTTAAATACAGCATCCGGTTCGAAGGACCAAATTTTTGTGTTACAGCTGACAGTTTGAATGATGATAAAGGAGACATAAATTACGTCACACTGAGTTTGGGACTATTAGACCACCCAAGTTACACTATCTATGAAAATTACAGTAATTCTGTTCAAGTGTCACAAATCACTGCCCCTTTTGACTTTATGGATGGACCCTAACTATGTAACTAAGTATATCACACTTTCTCGCTAATCATGGTGTAAGAGCTTTTCTAGATGATTGTTTTATACTACGTGTCACAGTCACACTGCTTGTATAGTTTTTGGATTAATAAAAAAAACATTTATTGCAGATAAGTGATCCATATGAAGACGCATAATCTATGGTTTCTTTTCACAGAATGACTTCAGGGAGTACCCGGACATTCTCCGTCAAGCCATCTGCCAAGGGCGATTGTTGCAAGATCCGTTAATGGAAATATCCCAGCTCTGTGGCCATGATGAGGAAATACTCTGCTTCCGCTACCACACTCTACAAGACCAAATAACGAAGGAAGACCTACTAGAAGGCATAGAACTAGAGTTTGTCAACAGAGTCAACGAAGTAGGCGTTGATGTGAACGAAGCTATTCTAACAGGAAGGGGGACAGAGCTACTACAGTTTGTATGCGGCCTGGGCCCGAGAAAAGCCCAAGCCCTAATCAAACTATTCAAACAGACCAATCAGAAGCTAGAGAACCGAACGCAGCTCGTCACCTTCTGCCACATGGGCCCGAAAGTCTTCATCAACTGCTCAGGGTTCATCAAAATAGATACGAGCAGCCTAGGCGATAGTACCGAAGCCTACATAGAAGTCCTCGACGGCTCCCGAGTGCATCCGGAAACGTACGAGTGGGCGCGTAAGATGGCCGTCGACGCGTTGGAGTACGAAGACGTTGACGCGAACCCCGCCGGTGCTTTGGAGGAGATTCTAGAAGCACCGGAGAGGCTGAAAGACTTGGATTTGGATGCTTTCGCGGAGGAATTGGAGCGGCAAGGCTTCGGGAACAAAAGCATAACGCTGTACGATATACGAGCGGAGTTAAATTCAAGATACAAGGACCTCAGGGTGCCTTATCGGTCGCCTACGCAGGAAGAAATGTTCGATATACTAACGAAGGAGACCCCGGATTCGTTTTATGTTGGCAAGCTGGTGTTGGCGACTGTGGTGGGGATCTCGCATAGGAAGCCGCAGCGGGAGATGCTCGACCAAGCCAATCCGGTCAGGAACGACGAGACTGGCCTCTGGGAGTGCCCGTTCTGCCATAAGAATGACTTCCCTGAACTGTCAGAGGTGAGCACTGATCTTTACAAGGTTATGATTTGAAAGCTCTGGAGACTCGAAGGTTGTGTGTAACTAGTTTTGTTTTACAAAATGGTCAGGAGCAAAAGTGTAACTTATTGGTTTAGTAACTTGATTATTCATAGTGAAACAAGACGGAAACACTCACGTCTTTGTCCCGAGATTAGCTCGACATGTTTCGGGTCAATGCGGGATACTCATAAACTCACGCCTTCGTATTGCGATTAGCTCGACATGTCTATACATGTCCCTATGGCCAATTCGGGTTTTATTTTATTTTTTATTTAAAGTAACATGATTATTTTATTATACACTTCAAGGTTGGCTGTAAGAGATTCCTTAAGGGATAAATCCGCCTTTGCACTTCACTATCATGTTCGTTTTTTTTTATCTAACAACAATGTCCCAGGTGTGGAACCACTTCGACGCCGGCGCGTGTCCCGGGCAGGCGACCGGCGTCCGCATCCGGCTAGACAACGGCCTGTCGGGCTACATCCACATAAAGAACCTCTCGGACCGGCACGTGGCGGACCCGACGGAGCGAGTGCGCGTCGGACAAACCGTCCACTGCCGGATACTCAAGATAGACGTGGAACGGTTCTCCGTGGACTGTTCAAGTAAATCGTCCGATTTGCTGGACAAGAATAACGAGTGGAGGTACGTCAATCGTAACTTTTTATAAACTTGCATTAACTTAGCCGGTATCAAATATTCTTTCACCATTAGAAAGCAACATTCACCCTGAGTAACATGGACTATAATTATTGGTAGAAAACAATAGGAAACTTTACTAAAACTTTTAGTAACGTAACCCAAGGTGTTAAAAAAAGGTACGCTAAATCGTCTTTAGACACTTGCACTGCGGAAACTATTGATGATATGATAAAACAAAAGTACCCACTAGCTAACACAATAATAATAATAATAATAACATTGCGGTCATTGTGATATCATTCAGGGAACACGTAAACATATCCACCTCGACCATAATTTTACAGACAAATACATATGACCATTTCAAATTACGTTGCCACTACAATTTTATGCTAAATACATTAAACCTAAATAAAAAAGATACAAGTTAGATAAAAAGTAGTATAATACTGAAAGATTGTTATTTTGCTGCCTTCTGTTTGTCCTTCCTCGCTCTTTCAACATTTGCGAACGAAAAGAGAGATTGAACCACATTCCACATTTGGACTCGATACCACATTTTTTCATACCATAATGTATTGTAAATTCCTTTTCAGGCCTAACAAAGACCCCTACTACGACCAAGAAGCAGAAGACAAGGATGTCCGCAAAGACAAGGAGACCAAACAGACGAAGGAGCGCATGCAGTACGTGAAGCGGGTCATCGTGCACCCGGCCTTCCACAACATATCGTTCGCGGAGGCCGAGAAGCTCATGGAGAATATGGCGCAGGGAGAAGTTATAGTTCGACCCAGCAGTAAGGTGAGTGTCAGGGATTGTTATTTAGTGTCGTCGCTCACATGCCACCGGCCGCCGTCACAAACGCTACGAGAAGCTAGACGTAGCTGCAAAAGTTGAAGCGCGCGACAGCCACTTGTTTAGTACAACCCGTACGAATTAACGGTCTATTCCCACTAGTTCTACTGACAGTTCTACTGGTAGAACTAATGGGAATTTTCATTCCCACTAGTTCTACTATTCAAAGGACTTCAGATAATAGTACTAGTGGGACTATTTTTTTTTCAAATTGAAATCGTTAATGAAATGAAACGGTGTGACTAAATATTATTTCAAAAATTTTCCAATAGAACTACAGGGAAAAAATCACTCCCACTAGTTGTATTATCTGAAGTCTTTTGCATAGTAGAACTAGTGGGAATTGACCGAATTAACTGTGCACTCCGCTGGAATGCGACCCCTCTCCTGCTGCCCCGCGCGGTGCCCCGCATTCGCCGCAAGCGCTCAGTAGCGATAGCATCTTTGTTACCGTTGCGCGTTTTCTCGTTTCCATCGTCTAAATAAGTTTAATCTCCTGTTGCTATTACTGCACGTCAAAGCGCCAGGTGCACAGTTAATTCGTACGGTTGTACAGACAGCCGTTTAGTAGCTGCTGCGGGATACAAGAAGCCAGCTGCGGCGTATGGCGACCATCGACGTCAGCCGTGTGCCGTGTGCGGCGAGTCCATATAAAATATATGAAAACTAAAGGAAATACGCCGGTGGCGGCGTTGACCCTTGTTTCTCCTTCTTTTTCCATACTAAAAGAATCTTGAACGCTTATACCGATGATCTGATGCTTTAATAATCATTGATGTATCGTAATTGTTTTCCCGACAGGGTTCGGACCACCTGACAGTGACGTGGAAAGTTGCGGACGGCATTTGCCAACATATTGACGTGCGGGAAGAAGGCAAAGAAAACGCGTTCTCTCTAGGTAAGGAGTTAATTTTTGTTGGATAACTTGTACCTCCGGAGACTTAATTTTATTTTTTTTTAATTTTGAGGAAGAATTTAATACCCGTGTGGTGCCGGGTTAGAATAGCACCTCCCCCTTTCTTCCCGTGGGTGTCGTAAGAGTCGACTCTGGGAAAGGGTTAGTGTATTGTGGGCGATGGGCTAGCAACCTGTCACTGCAATATCACGTTTAACCAACTGGTTACCCAGAATTTGCTAAACGTGGCACTGGATTTTGAATTCATGTGCTCTGCCTACCCCTCTTGGGAACACAGGCGTGAGAATATGTATGTATGTATGTAATTTAATACATTTCTTTCTGTCAGGTCGAAGTCTCTGGATCCAAGGCTCCGAGTTTGAAGATCTCGATGAAATCATCGCTCGCTACGTCACTCCAATGGCCGGACATGCGCGCGACCTCATCTCCTACAAGTACTACAAGCCGCTCGGGGGCATGCGAGACAAGGCTGAAGAGATACTCAAGGAAGAGAAGTCCAAGAATCCTAACAAAATTCATTATGTCCTATCGGCGGCGAAGAACCACCCCGGCCGGTTTCTGCTGTCGTATCTCCCCCGCGCGCGCTGCACGCACGAGTACGTATCAGTCACGCCTGATGGTTACAAGTTTAGGCAGCGAATGTTTGATTCTCTGGGCGGTTTACTCAAATGGTTTAAAGAGCACTTCCGGGAGCCCCCGCCGAGCGGGACGCCTGTGCAACGCACTCCAGCGCTCCGGACACCGCACGGGCTTTCCTCTGCCTACCACACGCCAGCAGCCCATACACCGGCGTTCCACACGCCCGCGCATACACCTGGCCCCGCCTATATCAACACGCCGTACACTCCGTCAGCGCAGACTCCATACATGACGCCGTTTGCGGCGACTCCGCGCGCGCCCGAATTCCTAACACCGGCGGCCGTGGTTCGCCACAAACCGACACCGCTGCCCGCCTACACGGAGCCACCCGACTGGCAGAAGGCGGCTGAAGACTGGGTGCGGCACCGCGCGCGGGATTCCCGGGAATCACCCTCCACGCCCGGCACGACCCCGGGCCGCACGCCCCGGCGCGACCGCACGCCGCGCCACGCCCCGTCGCGCCACGACCGCGCGTCCTCGGCCCGCTCCACCCCCCACACCAACACTTCACCCCGGTCCATGTCGCTAGGCGACGCCACCCCGCTCTACGACGAGAACTAACCCCAAGACTGCTTAATCTAAGACTGTTTTTATTTTTGTACCGCGAGAGAAATCGGTTCGTGTCGTGCGGCTTTTCTTTGTGCTCGGCGTGGTTTGTGCTGACCGTTACGCTGGAAGCGCGTATCGGCTTGTGAAGAGAGTGAAGAGACGTGATTCGTAGAAGGCGAGAAATGTTGAATATGAATAGCTAATATCGATTTGTATTGACGTTAATGGTTTAATCCTAGTCTAATGAAATAAAAATTACGCCTCCCGCATATTGACCAATGAGTAATATAATACACTGGTTATCACAAAATCGGCCCACCCCATGTTTTGCGCAAGCTCGTAAGATTTCAAAGAGCATTTAGAAGTACGTTTTGTTTGTCGAGGGGGTGGGTCGATTTCTGTGATGACCAGTATAGATAGACATCGCTTGCATCCTGTTACCGACTCCAGTGTAAAAGCATTTTTAACATCAATATTTGTAGGTAGTCTAGTAAATAATTAAAAGTGGTTGATGATTAAAATTATCGCAATATTTATTATTTCTTATCCAAGAAATTTTTAGGTTTTATTTATACAATTATGTTTTAGAATACCAAGTTATTTGGTATGCTCCATAGTGGAACGTGAGGGGTTGACCGTTTAAACAGAAATGGTCATATTGTAATTTGTTACATTTTAGGCTTACCACCTTATTCATAATTCATAACATTCTAACTAAAACTTACCAATTCCAAAAAATATCTGAATCTATGCATTTGTGAATAAGGAGGCAGTATTTTTATTTTAACTTGTCTTAAGTTTCTAACTTCAGTTTTTATTGCAAAACATAGATTAAAAAAACCCAGGTCAAAAAAAAAATTAGTTGAATTTGCCTTTTTAGTTATTATTTTCCTCTATATGTGTTTTAATGATAAAGTTTAGGAATAGGTTGAAATTTGTTTGTAATTATAACTTAAGACATTTTGAAATGAATTATTTAAAATAAAGAATTTCAGTTCTGTATCTTTTTTCAGTGCGGGTCCTAATATTCAATCTATCAATAAATTGGAAATTGTCATTTTCCTATCTCTAGTAAGCCAAACTGTGGACAGATTGAATATTGGGACCGGCCATTATTCTAATATTAATATTGTATATTGATTTAGAGTCTATCAAGAGCATGCTATGACCCAATTCAAATGCCTTAGAGATGGTTAGTGACCGTATTCGGTAGGGCGTCCATACATGACACTTTCAAAATTGCGGAATTACACACGTGAGAAAATTTCGGACAGTTCACAATTCTGTATGGGAATCTAAACTTTCTGTTCCTTAAATTTAAATTACCTATGTTTCTTGTGACACTTTCCGAAAAATTCCTAAGAACCTGCGCAGACGACAGACTATCCGCGACGGACTTTTTAGTCTGTGAAAATAGAACCCATGGAATTATATGCAGTAACGCACACGACGCGCAAAAAGTCCGGCGCACAATGCATACAATCCACGCAGACTTTTTGTGCGTCGCAGACTCAATCGCACAAAAAGTCTGTCGTCTGCGCTTCCCCTAAACTTGCACATCTATGGTACTGATCGCAAAGCTAATGGATTAAGATAGGCCGTGTATGCACACCCTATTCGCAGCCGTTTTCGCAATCATACAATAAACAAGATAAGAACTGTATTCCTGACATTTTCATTTATACCTACCTGCACTCAATAGGGATGTTGACCGCGTTAAAAAATTATCAGTCTAATTAGTAAGTTAGATTATGGAAAAATATGGGACACGTGTTTTTTGGTTTATCAATTATCAAATAATTAAACATCGACAAAGGTATAGATTACAGTATTACCAAACAAAGAATGCTTCACGATGTACCTGCGTAATGAATAAGTTTTGTGGCGCGGGAAACTTCGATCTACCAATGATAAAAGAGATTTTTTCGCGCGCTGAACACTTTGTGATTGTTTATTGATTGAAGTCTCAGACAGATGTCCTTTGACAGATGTCGTGCACCCCAGCGCCAAATGCGTCGAGTAGCCGAACTAAAGTGTGTGCATAGCAAGCGAAATTGTGCCCAGAGTCTTTGTAAATAAAGTTCAATATAGATAAATTACTCGTTCGGCTACTCTCGGATATCGTTCTGCGCTTCTCGTCGCAGACGGTAACAGCCAATGTGACTTATTTTCTTGGGAATACTGTACCAAATTTCAGGGGTTCATGACTTGTGACGTCACGCCGCGGTAAAAATTGTACCACGTAGTGTCGACACTCGAAACTTCAGAGCACTGACGCTTCGTAATTTCTTGTGTGTCAAATAAAAGAAAAAATACGTGTACAATATTTTTTGGTAATCTATGTGAAAGACTAAATAGTTTTATGGATCATCTAATAGGTATATCTCGGTGATTTTACCACAAGCTATTAGGTGAAAAGAATGCTCTAGTAGGTAGATAATTTTCCAACTGTGTACATTAAATATTAATCTTAGAAGCTACGCATCGCACTCAATACAGAAATTAACCTCAAAAAAAAAAACAAGATTGCTATCAATGGAAATCAACATCTGACGCCCCACGGCGTGCGGTGATGTAATTACAAAGATTTGAATTATCATCACAAAACTAAAGCAAATCGTAAAACAACGATGTTAAAAAAAACTGTAGGTCAGGGTCGATCCCTAGCGTACAACAAATTATGGCGAAGGCAATTGTTTTTTCCTGCGTCGCGTCGCCTTCATTTGTTGAATTGTAGGGTTTTTTGGTACCTGGCTGCCTGGTATTTAAATTACTATCATCTATCATCACCACTAACGAACTTTAGCGAAAGTTCAGAAAGTTGGGTATGGCAAACGAAGCATAAAAGTAGACTAAATGCAGTAGAAATGAGTGCGCTAAGAAGTATGGAAGAGGTATTACTGAATGACAGGATAGGAAATAGTATCATAAGGGAACCTAAGATAAAAAAAACTATGCGTTGTTGTTTTGGTCATAAGAGGATGGATGGAAGAAGTGGCGCTAATATTTTAAACGTGACAGTAACTTTGCGAGTCCGTCAGCTTTCAATTCTTCAACCGCTAAGATTTCGATGAAATAGTCCTGAAGAAGGGTTTTCACTAGTTTTTGTTCCAGATGATACTTAGTTTTAGAAACACAAACGGTGTCGCGGGCAACAGCTAGGTATCAAGCCCGTATTCCCAAATGGGGTAGGCAGAGCATACCGAACGATACGAAGACAAAGCCAGGACTAGCATATTTTTAGGTTTTTAGTTAGTTTAGGTTTAGCCAGTCGCAAAAATACACTTAATTTCCTCAGTCGCTTCTTATGACATACACGGAAGAAATGGAAATCCTAGATCGTAAATCGGGCAATCGTCAATCACTTCAACCGAGCACATTGCGTCTCGCATGGTTCTATGGTTTTTATTTTAGGTACCTACTGTTGAATATTGTTCGCAAAATTATTATTAGGTAAGGTATGACCTCTTGCACGTGATCTAACAGACTCCACTTAAAACACGTGCTAGGTGTTGCGGGACTGGTTTTAGTTTTTATAATGCATGGTCTCTTAATCATGTTATGTCAGACGTAGACTCGTCGACCATTGAACTTGGTCCTTGATCAATTTGGAACGAGGCTGAGAAGGGTCTATCTTACGTTTAGATATTTTATAAATAGCTTTAAAAAAAAATCTCAATTTGGTCATTTCGTAAATAGTTATAAAAATATCTAAAAAAACCCATTTCTTTACTTTTTTTTTAACGCAACGGAATCATCAGCAGTCTGAAAGCATTGTTGTATTGAATGCGCAGAACGTTGTACTGTTTATTCGTGTAATCAGCCCACAGGCTGCTGGTATAAAAACTTGTGCAATAAGCTTGAAAAAGAGTTATTTTAGCTTCTTTAGAGCAATGAGCAAACCTGCGGGCAATCATGTTAGGTCTAACAGACAACGCTCTGCGCTCACGTTCAATATCAGCGTCGTCTTTGAGGTCCGCCGTCACCACATGTCCCAGATATTTAAATTGCTGCACAATATTCAAAGGCTGGCCGTTAAGTTTTACTGGAGGAAACATTGGTGTGTCTTTGTTTTTAGCTTTAAAGACTACGCACTCACTCTTCTTAACATTATACAGCAATCCATGGGAGACAGCGTACCTAGACAGAATAAGCCTCGCCAGTTGGTAAAGGTTATAGATAATAGAGTATTTTGTGCCGAACTCACAAAATAAATTTTGCTTGAAGTGGCATCAAAACGTGAAATAGCCGTGCCGTGCTTTTGTTTACGTATCGTTTCTTGAGCTCTGCCTACCGCATTTGGGAATAGAGTCTTATCGTAACGTTTATGTAGGTACCTACTGTGCATGAAATTTTAGAATTAGTAGTAACTATAATCATAGTGCTATTTACAAAAAGGACATACAGATAAGTGACAACAGTATATTGACTTTTATGAATTTACTACTCAACGTCAATGCCAATAAAACACTATAATTTTGATGCCATTCACCTCAACTCAAAGCAAAGCTAAGTGGGTTAAGTGTTCTTTTATTTTTATGTTTAATAAACTCTTGCGCAAAGCCATTCAATGCCATGGAGACGAACTAAGTTCAGAGCACACCAAAGGTACAATTTTGTATTTAACCGCGTGCAATACTTAGCAGCAGATGACGTGTTGTCAGTGACGCCTAAATTCCCAAAAAGGGATAGCTAGAGCACACGAAACGTGACATATACAAAACCGTGACTATTTCACGTTTCGTAGCCACTTCCTCTCGGTATAAAACACATTTTTTGGTAAAAAACTCATGAAAGAGTGACACTTTGCTAGCCTGTCGTCTAAAGCATACCTTTAACCTATATCCTTAATCGCCTCTTTAAGTCATCCGCGGAAGAAATGGAGAGGCGTTATTCTAACCCGACACAACACGGGAAACTGATTTTGGCCAGACTTCTTAAAAAATTGATACATTGTGTGTCCTTAACCCTTAAACGACCAAGATACTTTTTTGTCAAATCCAATGGTTTTTTTGCTAAAAACTAAGTTATTGTAAGTATTTCTATATGTAAAAAATTATAAAAAAAATAAATCATGTTCAGGTCTGAAAATATCATATGTTGTTTAGAAACAACATTGCCCATTACTCACGATACGACATTCCTTGATAGGTGTTGTTTATAAGCAACAATGTGAAGGATACGGGAATCAAAATTAGACAAAAAATATTAAAAAAAGTTTTTAATTATGGACATGGAAATTGTAAAAACAGATATTTTTCAGTGGTGAACACAAACGGAGTTGAGACATGACACATTGGGCTTTTATACCCACCTTTACAGTGGTTGCACCTACCTTAGGTCATAGAAAATGCAGGGAAATGGCTACTGTTGTCATATCTCATGCTGTCAGAGGATCTGAACACTACCAGGTTGTTGATGACGTTGATGATAATCGGGCTGAGTATTTGTAACTTTTACTCTATTATGCAGAATGTCGTCGATGGTGACACTGAAATGTCACTTGTTTGTAAAGAGTCGATATTACTCTCATTGGTGACCATTTGTATGATATCATCTGAGAGTAGGAAGAGAAAATCCTCGCTAGGGGATTTGGTGGATTCATCGATAGGGACAGATAGGGGGACAGGTTCTGTTTCCGGCTAATGTTAAAATGTGGCTGTACAACGTTTTCCTTCTTTCTTGAAGTTACTTTTTGTGCTGCTGGTGTCTCAGCGTTTCGATGTGTTGTATTTTGTGATGATTGTCTCTATACACTTCGGTCCCCAGGCATAACATCTGCCTGGAGAGAGATCTCTCTATTTGAGTCTTTCCCACACAGGGATACAGGGTTCGAAATTGCATCCGAGCCATCATGAACGCTATCGAAACTTAATACCTACGTGCTTTCAAGTTTTGGCTTTCAGGTTTTTCGTCAGTAGAGCTGCTATTCTCTTTGCAAGAGGGCCATTATACATATGTTCACAATTTATACCTTGAAGCAAGCAAAAATGCAAAACATGCAAAACAAAAAAACCAATACCTAAAGCTTTACGAATTAGTAACAAAACAGGAGAAGAAATAGCATAGAGCAGGGAAAGGTGAAATATCTGTACATACATTAGACTCACGATTGTGTCATGTTGGTGTAAGCAGAGACGGATAAAGTACCCAACTTAAGAATCTACATTTCTACTACCCAGGATATAATAATGGGTCCCTATTAACAAAGTAAATTAATAAAAAGATGAGAATAATAGGGAAAAATCGTAAAATGAACAACAAAATAAACTCATAAATGCGTACTTTTTCTTTACCCTAGGTAAAATTACGTGTCCAACTAACTCTATTACCAATATAAAGCTAGTGCAGTTAGAAAATAGCGGATTATTAAGAAGAATCATCAAAAAGAAACCAAAAAAATTTTTTCCGTAAGTGGGCATTGTTGTTTTAAAACAACATAGACATGTGCAGGTCAAATGCTTAGAACCTCGCATTGTCGTTTATAAACAACACTCATATTCGAAGTCTTATTTTGTCTCAATGTTAGTTCATGGGGCCATCGTGCATACTACAATATATTATTTGACTATCATAAAATGTATTTCAACTAAAAAAGGACATGAAAAACAAAGATTTATATTTTTATTTATTTTTTTCTTATCGGGCCTTGTTGCGGTGCGCGTCGACTCAGTGCTATTTTGCCTACAACTGTCATTTTACGTGCCCTGGAGCATAGAATTCACTGATTTGGGATGCGCAGAAATATGATAATTCGGATAAACTAAAGAATTCGGCGTTATTTATAAAATTAAAATCTCGGGATTTTTTTGTTTACGAGTGTTGTTTTAAAACGACAATGCGAATTTAAGGGTTATAGTGACCATAACACACTCGTTGTTTCATTTTCTTGAGAAATTTGGTACAAAAACTTTAAAGTTATGACGGTGGTTCGATCGCCCGGAATACCCTTTTTATCCTGATGATGATGACATCTATGCATTTGCACATTTACAAAACTAGAAAGATATAATCAACATAAAAATATAGTGACACTCAAAGTGAAATAAACTGACATCTTTATACCGACTTGTTTCGAGCTAGTAGTGGCCCATCATCAAGTAGGTATGTACAAAATCTATAGGTACGTAGGTATACCTACAAATAAAACAAAATGTAGTCTGTCTAAAGTGCATAAGGTACCTATAATAAAAATAAAGAAAACCTAACACTAACAATAAAAATGAATATACTTACTTAATATTTACAGTATTAAAATGTAGCAACTCTGTTGCAACACATTGTAAATTAAAAGGATAAGTACCTATAGCATTCACCGACCTCTGTTATCAGCAACATATTTAACTAAACACACAACCAATGATCACACCTTTCAACATAAAGCACCATTATTTCTCCATTGACAATGTGGCCATTATAAGTGATTCAGTATAAGTAGGAAAATGTATCGCCGGTGATCTACCTTGAAGTGCCGACGTTAGCGACGTTTAGGTCTCATTGCGACAGCAGACGAGACGAGCGGACCTCGAGCTGATATTGGTTCGTGACCATGGCCGTGGAAACTCATTTCCTCTTTTCTTGCAGATGCTCTAAAAATAGTGATGAAGGGAAAATGCATTAACCGCAAGAACGGGATCCTACCTCCTGTCTGAGGTAGAATTCTTCATCAAGTTCTAAATGTCGATTTTTTTTTAAATTATGGACTATGGGACAGACGGATAGAGTATGGATAATGTTGCTGTCTCTAAAATGCCGTACCCAAGACATTACGGTTCGGAACTCTAAAAACTGCGTTTTTTGATCTGTATTTTGTTATAAAAAATGTAATTGTGGGCCTTGATTGAAAATTGTAATTCATGTAGTTCGGAATAGCCTAAACACTATTTTTTTATACACGCGGATTACGACAAAACCTCCTCCCTGGACGCCCTCCAAACTTGAGCAAATCTTGGGAAAACCCGGAAGTGTAGCAACCCTAATTACGCAGATCATGCAGATAAAAAAGCTTGTGGTTTCTGATATCTTTAGGATATTTTAAATGAAACTCCTGGGCCTTACCCAGTTATACCTACTTGCGGCCTTGACTGTGCGAATAAATTCGTAGTTAATTTCAAAGGTAAACTATACAATACATGCTGATTCACTGAATCTAGTGGGAAACGAATAGGTTAAATTCGTGGGAACGCAGTCCTTGTACGGAAATCCCTACCGGACCTCATGGTTTGCGGATGCCTCCTCATAAACCATTGTTTGATAGCGAGTAAAAAACGGATTAAATGTTATATTAGTTTGTAATTATAAAAGGTCTTATCAGTGCGGATAATCTTCTCATCTCGTGGCCATATACTTGAGCGAGTTCACTGCTCAGTCAGTCTTGGTAGACGGTCGGGATATTGCGCGCGCTTGACGTTTCGCGCTGTACGTTCGCGCGTCTTTTTACTTTTTAATTTTCGTTCGAAAACGACATTGGTTTGTTTTTATTTACATTTTTCGGATAATTAATTGGAGTGAGTTTTTATAGGATAGTTATGTATTACGGCAGTAGAAATAAGCCTGGACAATGTAATAATTAAGTCTTATTTATTTACGAAAATGGATATTAAAATAAACAATGAACAGTTTTCGCGAAATAGAAATATTCAATAGTATTTTTTTTATAAAGCGTAGTGTCGTGGTAACAATAAAATTCACTAGCTTTACGCTCGAGACTCCGTCCATCTGTAAACAGATGAAATGTCTACATAAAATATAAAAAGATAAATTCCTATTTTTCTTGGTCGTTATTGCCTTGTTTCAGGTTTGTTATTCAAAATCGTAAAGGTTCTTATGAAAGACAACTGCGCCTAAAACGAGGAAAAAAAACAGAATACATTAAAGCTATACAGTATATATTTTTCTGATGATTTCACTATTTTGAGAATAATGAGAATATAAACCTTTTTAATAACAAAACACAAAGAAAACATTAATGTCTCCTATTGCCATTGCGGAATTTATGAAACCGCCAGAAGAAAAAAAAACGAGAATATTGTAGGTATATCATAATCATAAATTAAAATTCATAAACCATTTTAGACTTAGGCCGGCCACATACATACGGAATTTTTCTGATTCGGAATCCCGAATCGGAAAATCGAACGCAGTCAATCCATACAAAATCTATGGACCGCCACACACATTCGTAAGCTTTCCGTTCGGAATTCCGAACGGAATTTTTCCGAATGTGTGCGACACACCTAGCGACAGTCGCTAAATTCGCGACACTGCGGATCCACAAGACACAAGCAATCATAAGCAGTTGTAAATAGGAGAGGAAAACTCGCCTGGCCGAGACCTCTAATGGGCTGTGATGGGACAATTGGAGAGTTCCGTCTCCTTAAGCTGATAAGTGATAACGAGACGCACTCGGTTACGTTTGCAGCTACTGCTGTGGTCTTACAGATCTAAAGTTATAAATAGAAACTTAATGTCAAAATTGCAGGCTGAAGCGAGCGCTGTGTTGGAGCTGACTTTACGGAATTTGCTACAATGTGTATTAACCTTTCTTATACATATACATAAATCCATACGTCATGCCTGTATTCCCAAATGCGGAAGGCAGAGCACACGAAACGCTTCATAGGCATAACCATGACTATTTCACGTTGCATCCCCACTTCTAGCATTTTTTTAGGTTTTGGGTTGAAGGTTGCTAGCCCGTCGTCTAAAATATACACCTTAACCCATTTTCGTTGTCGCCTCTAATGATATCCACGGAAGAAACGGATATTTGCAATTCTAAACTTGACACTACACGGTATGCGGTAGGTGTTGATTGTTAGAACTGATAATTAAAAACTCAGTACTCTCTCACATTAAATTATTCTTGTTTTGTCTTGACATTAATTACAGCGAAGGTACGGCACGCAATCAGAAAGTGACAGATTGTAAGATTAACATAAACAAGAATTTTATTCACAAGGTTTAAACAGATGTTAAGCGCAAAAACAAGAGGATTATCGTATTGCTAATCCACTTTTGACCCGTATTTTTGTGTAAGATAAAACTTTACAGTTGGCTTGTTTTGTAATAATGGCGGTATGTAAGAATAAAAAATGATAATTACATTAGGACCTACAGGTTGTACAGGTACAACTAACGTATTGAGCATAGAACCAAATTCTCCCCTAAAACGTATATTTTTCATCACACCCAATAAGAACTCATTTCATAGATACAAACAAAAGTTTGAATATATTTTGAGCGAATCAACGTCTATTTTTTGCGCCTGTGTAACCTGCTCGTCGACAATATTACTGGCAACTATATTTCTATAAAGTAATGGCACGTATTTACTATAAAAAATGTTTCAAAATCACGATGCAGATATTTGGAGAAACTATGTTTCAGCCCACATTTTAAGTATAATGTTTACAACTGTATTTGAGGTTTAGAAACACGTGGATTTCTGTTTCTGAAATCGTGTTTATAAACATAAGTTTTATGGTTATTACGTAACTTAATTTTCAATGTTGGCGGTACGCTAGCGACACAAAGTCGAGCAGCAGATGTCACGTTGGTCGACGGCAGAGTCGGCAGAAGTAATGTCGTTGCAGCGAAGCGTTGACACTAAGGGACCGGCCACATGTCCACGACACGACGTCGTAGTCGTAAACCGACACGATTTTTGCCGTGAAAATCCACGACGCG
>BHDV01003401.1:91277-126478 GCA_005406045.1 Adoxophyes honmai | reverse complement strand
CGTCGTGGATTTTCACGGCAAAAATCGTGTCGGTTTACGACTACGACGTCGTGTCGTGGACATGTGGCCAGGCCCTTAGGTATACTGTATACTTATTAAAAATGTGACAGGCAATTATACATAGACATGAAGATTACTGATAAATTGTGACGGAACACATAGCATGGCCAGCATGGCATACTTAACTACTTCTAGACGACTAAGAATGTGTGCTCTGTGGATGACGTCTGCAGTCGTCTTCTGCGGTCGGGTTGGAAATCAAAACCGCAGCAGCATGACGCTACGACATATCGTTGCAGTCTGCTTTGTACTTTGCAGCAGGGTTACTTGTTAATTTTATTGTAAAAACCAATAAAGTCCCGGTAGGTACTTTTTGATTGAAAGAGTGACAAACATTCATACATACATGTTTTTTTTTTGCGTTTTTAACTTTAGGAAGGATATTACGAATGTGATCCTTTTGTACTACATAAGAAAGATGAAAAAACTAATTAAAATCGGAACTGAACGTTTAGGTACCACTGCTATGCTCAAAGGTAATGACTATTTGCAGTGTGTAATCTTGCTAATACAACTGCAAAGGTTCAACAGCCAATGTGCCAATTTTATTTAATACACGTGATTTAGGAAAAAAACAGCTGTGGATACACAGCCATAGTTCCAAATAACAAAAAAACTCGTTTATGGAAAAATAAAATCGTCAGACGACATTTAGCATTTTTTGCTTATCCAACCGAACTAGCCCATGATTTGTGTACCAGCATTATCAAGGCCACGAATAAAGCATAATAGAAAATGATGGGACGATCTTGTATTTTTATCATTATTTATTTCGTGGCGATAAACATAATTATAAACAGTCAAAATGTCAGAAAACTAGTTCATGTTTTTTTATAGTAATTATGTGGTCAAAAACATTAGGCTCTTAATATTATGAGTAAAAAACGGGTCCTGTAGTTCTTTAGAAAAAAATAATCTTGTTATCGTCTTAACACATTAGCGGCAAAATCAACCAATTATTTAAAAAAATGTAATTTACCTAGCAGTATCGTGACCCGTATCGACATCTGATTGATTCTAATTTGCGGAACTAAGATGCGAAATCCGTAACATTAAGGTCTTTAAAGATGGTGGAATCATTTCAGTACATATCTACATATGTAGTATGTTTTATTTTCCTTTTCCCTCATAATACGCTTTCACGCTTAATACGCGGTTTTGTTAGGGTCCCTGAGAAATCGTTTTAAGCGGGTTCTACTGTATATTATTTACTTAATTACGAGTGCAAATGAGTTGAAGTTAAGTTACTTCTGTGTGGTATCGGTTTAGAAAAACATCACTTTATTTTTTCCGTGGATGTCGCAAGCTGTGACAAAGGTAAGGTTTAGGTTGCCATATACCTCTTTCATCCGTTTTAAAACCTAGAATTATGACAAAAGTGGCTAGGATTTATGAAATACTTAGCTAAAGTATTGTCTGTAAAGCGTTTGTGTGCTCCGCCTTCCCATTTGGGAACATCCAAATAGATATCTATACTGCCGTCATACGGAAAAAAGACGCATCTAACATTTTTTCCAAAATTGAGTTAACTACATATTCGGAATCTAGAAAAAAAGGCGGATCTGCCAGTATTTTTAAATTTTACTAAAACGAAGCGCAACACCTTCAAGCTTACAGTCAAATAGGACGCATCTACGTTATCTGTTCGATATTGCTAATTCAAAAAGACGTTCCTTATCTGTACTACGTTAAAAAGACACAATTGAGCAGAAGCGACCTATTCAATATATTATTACTTACTTGATCATAAAATGAAAAGACGTTTCTGCATACTTGTGCCCTTTCATCTAAGCATTTCATTTAAGCACGCTATGTGGCCAAACCAACTAAGTATACTTTTTTAGGGTTCCGTGTACCCAAAAGGTTACCTGTGTGGTGTCGGGATAGAATAACACCTCCCCATTTCTTCCGTGGATGTCGTAAGAGGCGAAGGAAATAGGTTTAGGTATGTTTTAGGCGACATGCTAGCAACCTGTCACTACTATGCCTCTTTCATCTGTTTATTAAACATAACTATGCTGAAAGTGGCCACGGAGCGTGAATTGAGCATGGGTTATCTATGTAACGTTTCGTAGCCTAACCCGTTTGGAAATACAGGCGTGATTGTATGTATGTATGTATGTATGTATGTATGTACCCAAAGGGTGAAAACGGGACCCTATTACTTATACTTAGCTGTCTGTCCGTCTGTCACCAGACTGTATCTCAAGAACCGTAACAGCTAGGCAATTGAAATGTACACACATGACGTATTTCTGTTGCCGATGTAACAACAAATACTAAAATTAAAATTGTTACATTAATTAAGGACCCATAGAAAAAATGTGACCAAATCGCGGACGTTTTATAAACATGTCAGGTCAAGAGTACCCGAAACCGACGAGCATGTATGAGAAGATTGATGAATGTGGATGAAGCAAAAGAGGTATGCCAGGATCGTAGCGAGTGGAACAAAGTAGTCTCTGCCTACCCCTGTGGGAAAGAGGCGTGACGATATGTATGTATGTAATAATTCGTGTGCGAGTCAGGCTCGCACTTGGCCTGTTTTTCTATCCCAGTTACTATATCTACTTCCACCCCAGCTATTTCCCTTATCACACCATTTCTTGTTCTATCTTTCAGTGATACACCTCTCATACTAAACTTCTTAACGCTCATATTTCTGCTGCATCTATTTTACTTTTATGCTACGTTTGCCATAGCTAACTTTCTCTAAAGTACATTAGTGTTGGAACAAGCAGTGCACTCCTCTGAGGACAGCCAGACGCGCCTTTTGTGCCACCTTCTCACTGCTGACGAAGGCGCGTAGCGCACCATTGACAATATTTCCTGCATTTGCTCTTCTTTCAATATCACTTTCACACTTCCCATCTTTCGTAAAAGCCGATCCTCAATAAATAAAAAAATATTTTGTATCAGGCTATAAGGATTAAGTCAATTTAAATACGGTTCGTAACTACAATTATTTGTATTAGCCATTGAAGTATAGGTAGTAGTATTAGATCAATGGTATTAGCTTTGATAGTTCTTGCTTTAATTGTTAAACTTTATTTAACGTTAAACGTTTTTTGATTCAGATGTTTGTTACTTTATCTAATAGTTTTTTTTTTAATACATAAAATTGATCTCGTATTTCGTGAAAGATAACTATCGAGTCAGAATACTATATAATTATGAAGGTTATAAGTTTTCCCAAATCTCAAATAAAACTGAAATCCTTGGCGTATCTGAAAATAGTTTTCAAGTTCATATAAATTATACTAAGTAGAAAAGCAGCTAGTGGTCATAAATGCCATTTCTATTTAGTTAACTACAAATTGAAATCACTTTTATCACTAAGTAGAAAAGACGTTTCATAAAACTACTAGGTTTAAAAAACGCATCTAACCAGATACGCCTTTTTGCTGTAGTTTTACGTCTTATCTTGTATTTTTTTTACTAAGAAGAAAAGGAAAAATCATTTTATTTAGTATATAATATTGGTAAATACATATTTTGCACGATATATCTAATAACTTAAACTATAATACACACTCTTGCATTAAAAAACTGTCACATTGGTGATTATTCTTCACTCAGCAATTTTTTTAAATTTAAAATCACAAAACATTTTTTTTCTCCGTTTCGATGTTTATGTAGATACGTCTTTTCCCCGTACGACGGCAGTATACCGATGTGTGTCGACCAATTGCGGATTAAACGTACGCGCTGGAGCGCGCATGCGCGGTTTTAATCGAGATTTCTACGCTTAATTGTTTGTGGGTACGGTGGTTAAACTAAGTGAACCACTCAGAAACGTTAGTCCATTAAAACCACACATTATACTTCGAGAGTTTCGAGACTAGAGGATTCGATTTTTAGTCCCAAAAATACCAGGATTAAATTTAATGAATCCCGGGATTTTCGGGTCTACAGCATGAAAACTATACAATCCCGGGACTATCCCGGGATCCTGAGATTAACTGTAGATAGTCCCGAAATCCCGGGATTAGAAAAATCGACCGGGATTGAATCCTCTGTTCGAGACGCTTTAGCATAATAAACGAAATAAACATTTTAGTAGAAAAACTCCCGGCATTTTTGTTTGTACGAGAGGCCACAGGTCAAACCACTGGGCGTAAGAATATTGACATTTCCCGTGTGGAGTCGAGATTAGAATAACACCTCTCCATTTCTTCCGTGGATGTCGTAAGAGGCGGACCAAGGATATAGGTTAGGCATATTTTCTACATATATCTCGTTTTGTATACTCTGCGAGCCCCATTCGTGTTGCCTGGGCCACGCGCAGGAAGCCCATGTCTTTCCATTAGATACAATAAGTACCAATTGATTCTAATTTAAAGCGATATTGGTTTCTACTGTCAATGAATAGCACCTCCCCCTTTCTTCCCGTGGGTGTCGTAAGAGTCGACTCTGGGAAAGGGTTAGTGTATTGTGGGCGATGGGCTAGCAACCTGTCACAGGAATATCACGTTTGACCATCTGGTTACCATGAAATTGCTAAACGTGGCACTGGATTTTTGAATTCATGTGCTCTGCCTACCCCTCTTGGGAATACAGGCGTGAGAATATGTATGTATGTATGTATTGGTTTCTACTGTCAAATTGAAAGCGATCGTGATTCCGAGCGTAGACAATAACCAGTAGATCTCTGACATTACCCAGTGAGCCGCGGCCTTTATTTCGGCTGACAATAGGCGTGTGAGCGGTTGCCCAACACTTTTGTGGGTCAATTCGTTCACATCATTCTTGCTATAGTTGATGTCAATCTAGAAGTTGAGTGAATACAGGTTTTTGTACAAAATTACAATAGTCCTTACTAATATTATAAGTCAGAAAGTGAGTTTGTTTGTTTGTTTGTTTGTTTGTTTGTTTGTTCCGCTTTACCGCCGTAACTACTGAACCGATTGCTTTGAAATTTTGCAGACATAAAGATAGAAGTCCGGATTAAATAATAGGGTACTTTTTATCCCGGAAAAAATTGATGTTCCCGAGGGAAAACAAAAATATAGTTTGCTTGATAGATCGATATCAATCGATGATAGATCGATATCAATCGATGATCGATCGATAGATGATAGATCGATGGCGCCGTGTGTCGTTTGAAACGAGAAGTTTTCTTATAGTTGAGCTTTATACCGCAATATAACCGAGTTCCACGCGGGCGAAGCCGCGGGCGGAAAGCTAGTAGGTTATAATTATTGAGTGAATATTAATATTTTAGGACCAAGCTTAAAGAATATGAAAGTGGCCGCGTAGTAAGTAGTTAACTAGTACAGTCACGAACCGGGATTGTTGAGCCACTTGCCACTGTTCGCAATTTAGACGTGTAATCAATGACCGATGTGACCGACTAGATGTCAGCTATTGGATTAGTATTACACGACCAAGTTACAAACATAGGTAAGTGGCTCAACAATCCCTGTTCGCGATGGTACATACACATACATACATTACATACAATCACGCCTGTATTCCCAAACAGGGCAGGCAGAGCACACAAAACGTTGCAATACAAGCCATGCCCATTTCTAAAGAATAGGTACAGATATTTTGCAAATAAAATTTACAAAGAACAAAAGCGATTACTCCCAAAAGAGATCTCTGCCAGCCAACCATTGAGGCGCAGCGCAGACGTGACGTCAGAGTTTTGTGCGATCTAGTCTGCGCAGCCATAAATTGTCTGAATGGCGCGGTGACAGCTTCCAGGAATTTCCATTCAGAGTTTCGTGGAAACTGTCACCGCGCCATTCAGACAATTTATTGCTGCGCGGACTCGATCGCACAAAACTCTGTCGTCTGCGCTGCGCCTGAGTAGTACAGAGGAGCAGTAATTTAGTAGTCAAGAATTTACCTATGTAGCTTCCGTGTGCCGTGTGCTCTGCCTACCCCATTTGGGAATACAGGCGTTATGATGTGTGTGTGTGCTTAAGGCGCAGCGCAGACGACAGACTTTTGTGCGATGGAGTCTGCGGAGGAATAACAATTCTGATTGGAAACTGTCTGCGGGCCAAAAGAGATTTTATTGCTCCACAGACTCGATCGCACAAAAGTCTGTCGTCTGCGCTGCACCTTATTACTACACTGTTAAACCTAACCTTACCCGTGTGGTGTCGAGTCTAGAAAAGCACCTCTCCATTTCTTCCTTGAATGTTGTAAGAGGCGACTAAGGAAATTATAGCTAGCAACCTGTCACTATTCTACCTCATCCATCTTTGCAAACCTAAAACTTTGTAGAAGTGGCTGCGAAGCGTGAAATAGTCGTATTCATGGTTTTGTCTATTTCACGTATCGTGTGCTCTGCCTAATCCTTTTAGGAACATAGTCGTGAGCGTATGTATGTATGTTAAACCTAGTCCAATCACTACACTTAAGATGAATCTAACGAATCTAGTTAATTCCTGATTATACACAGAAACGGAACCCTCAGTACGCGAGTCAGGTTTCTTTAAAGCAGTTACTGCTAAGTTGCCGAAAGGTTACACACAGGTCATGTAATGTACATTATCATACAATAGTGGAGATGGAAGATTATGCTCAATTACTCATACATCCTACACTTATCCTTCCTATATTGTAAGTGCAGAAGTTTGCATACATTTTTAACAAAGTAAGTAACTACTAGATATTTTACACATAAAACTACCGTGAGGCTCACTCATAGTGAAAAATAACGAATTACTCACGTTGTTTATACCGAGATTAGCTCGACATGTTTCGGATCAATCCGTGATCCATCATCTGGAGCTACGCGCCACGGCAGCGGACAGACGCGCACTGCGTGCAGCCGCTCTTTCCGCGCGACTACTAGGCACAGCTGACAGCAGTTCACAACTACCCACATTTTCGCTCACACATTCGCTATTATTGTCAAAAGACGGGTAGCACACAACACTAACCACATCAGTCTCTAAAGGCTCGTTCACACCGACCACTGACGTAGTACGAGTATTAAGAACAGTTTTCGAAACATGTCGAGCTAATCTCGGTATAAACAACGTGAGTAATTCGTTATTTTTTAACAACTAGATACACAAAAAGTGCTATTATTGAGCTAAAAAACCGGCCAAGTGCGAATCGGACTCGCACTCGTAGAGTTCCGTACTAAAAACGGCAAAAAAAACACTTTTTTTTGTATGGGAGCCCTCCTTAAATACATATAAATTTTGCCGAGCGATCTTAAACCACTTCCAAAGCGTGTCACACATTAAGCAGATACTATAAGATATCTGCATCTGAACGAATATCTGTCAATATTGCTCCCTAAACAAATTAAAGAGCTAAAGCACACAGCGCAAATAACTTTTATTTTTCCGTCAAGTATCTGTTGGCACTGACATATGGAAAGATGGCATTTAAACGCAGATAAAGTATTATTGTATCTGCTTACACACACGCTTAATTTTCCTGTTACCTGTCACTTGCTACATACAGATGAAGGAATTTCTCAAACCTACATACATAATCATACATCGTTACCTAAGTAAATGCATGCACGTCATCATAACATAGTAATGTTATGTTTGATATTATTACAATCTCTCAAACATACAATTACCCATATGCAATCTCTCTAGAATGCCAATTTGTCAGCTAACGATCGGAAACACACGAAAACTTGTGTATATGTAAATTTGGTCATGTCTGTCTGTGACCCAGACAGAGTGAACGTAACAGTTTATCTCACCGATCCATAATAGAAGAGTGTGGTTTATTTATCGTATTATAAGATACATATTTGTCTATAAAAAAATCCTACACTGAATGATCAATACAGATAGTAAAAAATTGTTTTTTTATTTTTTTATTTCGTTGCTTTTTTAACCTTTTGACCGCCAAGGCGCGAAGTGCAACGCTGTGCTCCTAACGCCAAAGACGTGAGTCGGCTCTTAGATAATGCTTGTTTTTTTTCGAATGGTGATGTATTATTTTATGTAAATTAGGTATAATATAACTTACACTACCTATAAATAAAGTAAACCTAGAAAAATGTTGCAGCGTTTTATATTTCAGTTCTTTCGCAATAACTTCCACACACCATTTAACGTCGTGGCGTCACGGGCACTGACTTGCGATGACGTGATATGGCGTCTTTGGCGGTCAAAAGGTTAAACCAGATGGCGGTCACGGATTCCCAAAAAAAAAAGGAAAGAAATGAAATATTAAGCTTCTGAGAGACAAATTTTGCATCGCTTTTTAGGTCAATGCGACCTGTGTATCACAAACCTATGCTATACGAAGCTAAACTATAGCTATGCCAATACAAAACCACACATACATCACACCTGTATTCCCAAATGGGACAGGCAGATCACACAAACGCTACTTAGACAAAACCATGTTACGTTGCCACTTTTACCATATTTTGATAAGGACCGGGGTACAAAAGACTGGGCATTTATTTTTAATTTTTGTTTTTTTTTTCATGAAAACTCCGGGGAAAAAACGTCAGGGGTTTTCATACATACATACATATTCTCACGCCTGTATTCCCAAGAGGGGTAGGCAGAGCACATGGATTCAAAAATCCAGTGCCACGTTTAGCTATTTCAGGGTAACCAGATGGTTAAACGTGATATCGCAGTGACAGGTTGCTAGCCCATCGCCCACAATACACTGAGACCCTATCCCAGAGTCGGCTCTTACGACACCCACGGGAAGAAAGGGGGAGGTGCTATTCTAACCCGGTACCACACGGGTTAGGGGTTTTCAGACGCGTATAAACCACTGGTTAACATTCACGGTCAGCTTCCGGCCTCTCCGTATATCATATATCTGCGTTCAGATTCATATATTAACACATTCAGAACCAAGGACCCGGCTCCCGGGTTCTTCAAAACATTACTCAGATACCGAGAACCCGGTAGCCGAGTCCATGCTATACTAGCTATAGATTACTTATGCCAGAACCGAGGACCCGGCTCCCGGGTTCTGCCTTTGACAATGGGCCAGGGCTGCCGCTAACATAATAATAAAATAAAAATAATGATTAAAATCATAATCAACCTATTTAAGTTTGCGACAATATTTATTAGTTAGTAGTCAAATCATGTTTCGCATAGTTGAGTAAAAATATGGCAACTTAAAAAGTCACTTTGGTTAGGCTACTACTTTTTATAGGGATGCTTAAAGGTGTCCTTGGGTTTTTGGTGTTTCTATTATTTTTATTCTTATTCTGTTACATTTATTATATGTATAAACAAAGAAATAGTAGTAGGTAAATATTTAGGTAGAGAAAAAATTACGTTGGAAGCTTATCTTTATCTTTTATGTTGCCACCTTGCTACTGCAGGTGTCTGAATACAATAGATCGTGAACGCCATTCAGTTACTTTTACTGATAGCCATTTCGGGTCTAAACCTACCTTTTTATGTGTATGGTAGTCCTTTAGTCTTTGTTTAAGTTCCTGGAGGACAAATGGGCTCAAATAAAATTTTGTCGTAGCTTGTCTGTTGACGATTGGCCCTAATACATTTTGGGGCAGCCCTGAACCCGGGAGCCGGGTCCTCGGTTCTGCGATAAGTGAACCCGGCTCCCGGGTTCTCGGTTAGGCGCATTGATTCGTTCGACTTAGCTCGAATGGACCCGGCTACCGGGTCCTATGTATATACATTGTAAAAAACTCGGTTCCGCGCAGATGTTTCGATTTTAGGCTTGGTCGTGAATGTGTTAAACATTATATCACGGTATAATTCTCGGATGGCGTTAGGTAACACTTACGCAACCGTTTGCGCAAACGGCTCGCATAACGACGGATCCCGGCGCGGATAGGTGTAACTGACGAGGGCTTTAGGGTTCCGCAAAATATTTCTGTATTTGGTTAAAAAAATGTAATTCTAATTAGTCTGTTCGTTAGATCATGGAAGAATATGACATGCATATTTTTTCTTTTATCAAATGACTAAACATCGACAAGTTATAGATCATCAAACTTCCGGAGGGCTTGTGACGTCACGTCAAAATTGTACCGAGGCGTGACGTCACGCGAAACTTTTAAGCGCTGTATTATTGTCGTTGTTTGTTTGTTAAATAAAATAAAAAAACATGTGTACAATATTTTTTGGTACTTAGTCTATATGACGGACTAATTTTTTTTGTCTACTAGACTTTTATAATAGAACCACCCAACCAGAACACATTTTAAGGTTCCGTAAAAAAAAAAGGGTAACATCGGGACTGCCGATCGACCTGATTTTTTTGTAGTTTTTTTTTGTATTATTTTTATAGAAGTAGCCGTAGTCAGCGGTTTAGTCTGCGACTATTTCAAGAAATGGGCAAACTTGATTTATACAATTTTAAACAAAAAAAACGGTTGTACACTGTTTTACAGACAGAAGTTTTACAGAATTTCATTTCTCAGAAAATCTTTCTCGTATTATCGTTTCATAGAATAATCATTACTTCGAACAGTTACTTCAGAGAAATTCAAATCATCGATTTTCATTACTATTAAATTTAAATTTTTGGACTTTCATATCACAGTGTATTAAATCCAATATTATTTATTCTCGTAATATTTAGTTTAAATATAACTTAGTAATAATAAAATTATTTTATCGAGTAGAAGTTTCCAAACCTTTTAATTCACATAATTGTACAAAATGCATATCCTCATTTAAAACAACAACACAGTTTTAACAAAAATAAGGCGGCTGAATTGTAGTACTAATTGTAGTAACCTACTTTTCTAATAGCAGTTCATTTCTGCGCGGGTCGCAGTTCTAACCTAACCTAACCTACTTTTCTAATAGCAGTTCGTTTCTCACGTTTGACCATCTGGTTACCCTGAATTTGCTTAACGTGGCACTGGATTTTTGAATTCATGTGCTCTGCCTACCCCTCCTGGGAATACAGGCGTGAGAATATGTATGTATGTATGTAGTTCGTTTCTGTGAGGGCCGCAGTTCTAACCTAACCTAATCTACTTTTCTAATAGCAGTTCGTTTCTGTGCGGGTCGCAGCTCTAACCTAACCTAACCTACTTTGCTAATAATAGTTCGTTTCTGTGAGGGTCGCAGTTCTAACCTAACCTAACTAACCTAACCTACTCTTCTAATAGCAGTTCGTTTCTGTGAGGGTTGCAGTTGTAACCTAACCTAACCTAATTTTCTAATAGCAGTTTGTTTCTGTAAGGGTCGCAGTTCTAACTTAACCTAACCTAATTTTCTAATAGCAGTTCGTTTTTGTTAGGGTCGCAGTTCTAACCTAACCTAACCTACTCTTGTAATAGCAGTTCGTTTCTGTGAGGGTCGCAGTTCTAACCTAACTTAACCTACTTTTCCAATAGCAGTTGGTTTCTGTAAAGGTCGCAGTTCTAACCTAACCCACTTTTCTGGTAGTCATTTTTAGCAGTAATTTGAGTTATATTATTAAAAAATATTATGATGAAATAAATTATGAGCCATTATTCGTTTAAAAATTATTTTAAAGTTTGATTAGTTTGTGAAGTAAAAAGTTAAAATATGAAAATTCACTGAATGGATTTTCTATGAAATGTGTTTCATTGAAGCGAATAGTCTTTAAAAAAATTATATTCGAAGCAAAAATACATGGACCAAATATTATTGGAAACATTTACTATGAAACAAAATTCTTTAAATCTTCTGTCTGTAAAAGAAGGTGACACCAAAAAAAACCGACTTCAAATTAGCAATATTTTGAAAGTATTCTGTTTCCTGAATGTAAAATCTTTACTTCATCAACAAATTACCGAAAACGCCGTACACCTCCATATAAAATTTGAAGAGTTCCTTCAATTTCTCCAAGATTCCATCATCAGATCCTGGTTTCGTGCCAATGGGACCAATTTCGAGTTATACCCTTTCGATTAAAAGAAAAATTTTGAAAATCGGTCCACGGGTCTCCGAGATATCGAATAACATACACACAAAAAAAAATAAAAAATAAAAAAATAGGTCGAAATGAGAACCTCCTCCTTTTTTTGAAGTCGGTTAAAAATAACCTTTGTTTTAACTCAGTGATTCCCAAAGTGGTCCAGGTGGACCCCCAGGGGTCCATGGGAGACTCGATAGGGGTCCACGCTGGAGTCGGTAAAAATAAGTGTATTAAGGAATTTGGTGCAAAATGTAGCAGGAGGGGTCCACCAAACCCCATAAAACTTTGGAAGAGGTCTATGAGTAAAAAAGTTTGGGAACCTCTGTTTTAACTCCACAGTGTCAGCTCTCTGCATACCAAATGGCATCAAAATCCACGGCGTTACCTACGTGAAGAAGTAAACACACACACAAACTGTCGCCTGTACAGTGTGATCATAATTAAACGGAAATCATGACAACAGGGAAACGATCCGCGTCTCTTGTAAATGTAACCCATTGTTTGTAATCGGCCGCCATTGTTCTCTTCGGCAGCCATTGATCGATGAACACGATCAATGATAAATCAATCAATGATTTGCATGATACGTGTTCGAGGTAACGACAAAAACGCGAGCCGGACTCTTGCTACGGACACATACATACATACACAAAAAATGTGGCTATCATAGTCAACCAAATTTAAATGTTTAGGAATTGTAACTTTTTGTGAGATGTATGAGACATGTATGAAGATACTAACGAATGTTGATGAAGCAAAAGAGGTGTTAGGAAACGTAGCAAGTGGGAAAAAGGCGTGTATGTATGTATTTGTGAGATAAGTTACCTATAAAAATCTATATTAACTTAATTTACCGTTTAATCACGTTTGACCATCTGTTTACCCTGAAATTGCTAAACGTGGCACTGGATTTTTGAATTCACGTGCTCTGCCTACCCCTCTTAGGAATACAGGCGTGAGTATATGTATGTATGTATGTTAACAACACCTGCAATGTCATTTTATTGTCTACATACATACATAAAGTCACCCCTATGTTCCCAAAAGTGGTAGGTAGTCAGAAAACATAAAAATTGATATAGACAAAACCACGACTGTGTATGACTATTACACGCCTCGCAGCTACTTTCTAGCATAATTTTATTTTTGAAAACAGATGGAAGAGTTAGTATAACAGTGACAAGAGGCTAGCCTGTCGCCTAAATCATACCTTAACGGCTTAACCTTATCCATGGTCGCTTCTTATGACAGCCACGGGAAGAAAGGGGGAGGTGCTATTCTAACCCGGCACCAAACGGGTAGGTGAACGACTCTGTGGATTTGCGCTTATACATAAACTCGACACCACACGGCACAATAGACATATCTCTAAAACCCGCAACTTTCATCCGTCAATAAATCAACAGAAATCCGTTGAAGACATTTACTACCCAGCGACTAGGGTTGGCAGCCGTATAACAAATAGTTCTGTTTCTGTACTACATTGTTGTTTTTTTCACTTTTGTAAGTATGTAACATGTTTGTATGTTGACAAATCATGCAAGGAAGATTTGAACCACTTCCAATAGACCGATTGAGCTGAAACCTGGTATACCTACGTAACTTGGATGACAAAACAATATCCCAGTAGTGGACTTCTGGTGGCCCAGCCGGGACTGTCTCCGATAGAGAGAACTCTTCAACAGTTGGTCTGATTGACCTGAAATCTGGTGCACATAATCTAGGGTGGATAGCCATGAAGTACAGTTGACAAAAAGTACAGTCAGCAAAAAAAGCTTGTAACCAAAATGTTTTTTTGTTGGTAATCTTATTCATAGGTAACTTGGTGCATGTGTTGCAGGGGCCAGAGAAGAAGCGACGCGTTGCCTTGACCCTTGGATCAGTGATACATACTTTTACTTGAATATCATGACTGTCTCTACATTTTGTGCACTATGCAAGAATAATAATAATTACTAGGTACGCAAGAAGTGAAAAATAATAATCCTTACTAATATTATAAGTCAGAAAGTGAGTTTGTTTGTTTGTTTGTTTGTTCCGCTTTCACGCCGTAACTACTGAACCGATTGCTTTGAAAATTTGCAGACATAAAGATAGAATTCCGGATTAAATAATAGGGTACTTTTTATTCCGGAAAAAAATGATGTTCCCGAGGGAAAACAAAAATATAGTTTGCTTGATAGATCGATATCAATCGATGATAGATCGATATCGATCGATAGATGATAGATCGATATCGATCGATAGATGATAGATCGATGGCGCTGTGTGTCGTTTGAAACGAGAAGTTTTCTTATAGTTGTGCTTTATACCGCAATATAACCGAGTTCCACGCGGGCGAAGCCGCGGGCGGAAAGCTAGTATTACATACATCACGCCTGTATTCCCATACGGGGTAGGCAGAGCGTACAAAACAGTACATAGCCAAAACCATGATTACTCCGCATTTCGCAGCCACTTCCAGTATATTTTTAGGATTGTATAATTTACTTTTTCATAATAATTTTAGAAGTGTACTTTGACAACCCTACGAGAAACATCCAGCGTCACAATACATTGCGTGCGGCCAATGCCTTGTTGATTCACAACAGTAGCCGCAGCGCAGTGGACAGCGAGTCAGTACATTGCGTTTCGCCGTCATAAATGTAATTATTAACAACATTCCTGATAGCTGACGTACGGTTTGCAGGGAAAGCGGAAGCGTGTATCTTTTTACTATATACATACAACATACAATCACGCCTATGGTGCCAAATAAGGTAGGCAGAGCAAGAGAATCGCTACACAGACACAACCATGACTACATCACGGATCGCAAACACTTTAGCAGAATTCCAGGTTTGAAAATAGACGAAAGAGGTAGTTACGTAGTTAGTATAATAGTGACAGGTTGCTAGCCTGTCGCCTAAATGTACCTTAACCTATTTCCTTAGTCGCCTCTTACGATATCCACGCAAGAAATGGAGAGGTGTTATTCTAAACCCGACACCACTCGGGACTAAACTAAATATTCAACTAACAAACATTTCAAATGTCTACTGTCACCGTTAAACCCAACACCAAAAAAAATCACGACTGTTGTATGGGAGCGTTGGGAGCCAACATTTTAGTATTTGTTGTTATAGCGCCAATAGAACTACTTAATCTGTGTAGTCTTGCTAGCATGATTGATGAGACGCTTACAGCTTGGCTACAGACAGACGGACTAACAGCAAACTCTCAGTAATCTGGCGAACTTATCCCCGAAGGGATCTCTGCCAGTTAACTTTTGGGTGATTGACAGGATATTCGGAACGAGTAGACATAGACATACAGAAAGAGAAGACAAGTAAAGGTGTAATAGGGTCCCGTCTTCACCCTTTGGGTACGGAACCCCAGAATGAGCAGCATCTTCCGTCTCGCTCGCGCGGCCGCGTTCGCCGAGCGTCCGCTTTCACCGAACGTATTTTTTTGCGCATGCGTCACTTTCCTCAGTCGGCGTCGTTACCACGAGTGACCATTCTCGATAGCGACTATTTAAGACATTCGCTAAAGGCCCAATCAGACGGTTCATTCGGATGAACGTTCATCCGAGTGATTGCTTCATTTTTCTAGTGAATTCATTCGACAGTTTGTTTCATTCCGTGTTCAGACGTGTCATTTCGAGTGAATAGTACCGAATGAAAGGCGAAAATGAAAGAAAAATTAACCGTCTGATTGGACCTTAAGCGCAACATATAATTTTGTTTTTTGTATTTTGTGTTTTTTTCCTTTTGTACAATAAAGTGTTTACTTACTTACTTACATAGACTAAGCAGACACGATACTATTTTATCTGCGTATAAATGCCATTTTTCCATATGTCGGTGCCAAGAGATACTTGACGGTAAAGTATAAGTTATCTGCGATGTGTGTGTTAGCTCATTGAATTGTATAGAGAGCGATATTGACAGATATCCGTTCAGAGACAGATATCTAATCGTATCTGCTTAGTGTGTGACACGCTTCACAGAGAATTTTAGTGCTGATAGTCGATATTACTTAACGAAAATAAATTTAACATACATAGAACATCCCGCCTTTATTCCCAAACGGGGTAGGCAGAGCACACGAAGCGAGGCACATAAACTATGACTTCGTAGCTACTTCTAGCGAAAATTTCAGCTTTTAAAACAGATGGAACAGTTTAATAGTGACAGGTTGTTAGCCCGTCGCCTTAAGCATACCTAGGGTTGCCAACTTTTTTTACAAGAAATAAAGTATATTCAGGTCCATGAATATTAAACAGTATTTTAGAAAAACGAACAGTATTTTATTTATTTATTGTTTTAAATACGTATTTTTAGAGCTTCTCGCACAAATTACTCATTAACAACCTTTTTTAAAACATTCATATGCTGAAAACAGTATTTTGTATACTTTATTTTTGTTAAACAGTAAAAAGTATAATTCAGTGAAAAACAGTATAATACTGTTCAAAACAGTATAGTTGGCAACCCTAAGCATACCTAAACCTAATTGGTTAGTCGCCTTTTATGACATCCACGGAAGAAATGAAGAGGTCCAACCCGACACCATCCAGGTTTTTTCCTCAACAAACAAAAACTGTGCCTCAGTATCTTAAGTCTGCTTATGTGACATTAGTGTAAAATTTTCACTACAAAACCTTGCCACCTAACTTGCCGACGGTGGTAACCCGTGGTAGGGGCAACGCTCAGCACAGTGACACACAGAGCATGCGCGTACGCAGCGTATTGAGATTACATCCGTTTTGTAAGAATGGGAGTGGCTGTGCCGGTTTGTTTGTAAAAAAATCTTCGAAAACCAGAAAAAAAACATACATATAATCACGCCTATGTTCCCAAATGGAGTAGGCAGAGGACATGAAACGTGACGTAGACAAAACCATGATTATGACTATTTCACGCTTCGCAGCCACTTCTAGCGTGATTTTAGGTTTTAAAACAGATTGAAGAGGTAGTATAATAGTGACAGGAAAAATCTTGAAAATATTTAAACCGTGTCGTGTCAGCTTCAGAATCTTTGTATCTTCAGTGGTTGTAAAATAGATACGCTTTAGGCTACAGAGGCTAGCAACCTGTCACTATTATACCTCATCTATTTTTAAACCCGTGTGGTGCCGGGTTAGAATAGCACCTCCCCCTTTCTTCCCGTGGGTGTCGTAAGAGTCGGCTCTGTGAAAGGGTTAGTGTATTATGGGCGATGGGCTAGCAACCTGTCACTGCAATATCACGTTCAACCATCTGGATACCCTGAAATTGCTAGACGTGGCACTGAATTTATGAATTCATGTGCTCTGCCTACCCCTCTGGGAATACAGGCGTGAGAATATGTATGTATGTATGTATTTTTAAACCATAAATCGTTTCGCGAAGCGTGAAGTGGTCGTAGCTTTGTCTATGTAACATTCCGCGCGCTCTGCCTACCCCATTTAGGAGCACACGTGTGATTATAATTGTAAGTTAGTTTATAAAATGAATATCGTACGGAAAACATACGATCCGTCCTTGCAAGTACAATAAATATTAATTGGGAATAATAAAGTATGCATAACTGCATTGTTAATGAATTACTAAGAACCTGATGACTCCACTACTGCGGGCTGAACCTTGACTGGATTATCATCAGTGCCGTAAGGTCATCAGTCGTCTTGAAGACAATAAAAACATATTTTACACCAGCGTTTCCCAAACTGTGGGTCGCTCACTGTGGAAGTGTGGCACGACACACCAAATGACTGACAATGAGCCAATGACCAGTGAATGAAGCTATGAAAATCCTCTCCCCTTTTACTAGATACCTATAATACCTATGTGAGGCTAGATTATCTAATATAGTGAACATTGAAACTAAATACCGAAATAAATTGAACTTATCAAACTCACACCGCAAATCAACTAACGTTCAAGTTGATGTCAAAACTGAGATGGCGAAACATAGGTAACAATTTCATGCTTCCCATTGAAATAACTTTTTTGATGTAAGATACACATATAACACTTCGTTTGTAATTTATAAAGTCCCTTTACTCATATTTAATAATGGTTGAATTTCTTAGAGATGGGCCTCAAATTGGTAAACTTGTATTCGATGTATCGTAGCCCAAACTTTGGGAACCCCTGTTGTAGTTGATAATAATAAAAAGTTTTTTTAAGCCAAGATGCTATAAGGATATGAAACAGCGTGTTCTGAATGCGACGAATTTCGTAAGTTTTTTTACAACACAAGGAAAAGGAGAAGTCACTGTTAGTTTTTGTTTTTTAAACAGTGTTTGTATGCTGAAGTACAGTCAGCGTCTGATACATGTATACTTTAGTACCTTTTCTAATTAACCTCATATTTGAACTCTCGCATGAAATTGTCACTGCGATCACAGTGACAAAGTACCAAAGTGTAACCATGTATCAGACGCTGACTGTACATACGTATTTTGTTGAATTCGGTACCTATTTGGTCAATGTCAATAACGCTATCAATGCACAAGAAACTTTACACGGACAAGCTTTTTACGCTTTGCAGCCGCTTCCAGCATAATTCCAGGTCTAGAAACAGATGAAAGAGGTATCGTAGTGACAGGTTGCTAGCCTGTCGCCTAGAATATACCTAAACCTATTTCCTTCGCCGCTTCTTACGACAACCATGGAAGGAACAGATAGGTGTTATTCCTAACCCGACATAATATTTCAAGGTTGTCAATTTTGCTTGAACCTCTACCAATAGCATAGAATAAATAGATAATACCTAGTACTACGTATAGGAAGTCCACTTCCGTACAAGTGGCGTAAAAATATTGCTGTCTTTATCTACCGTTACCTGCTCGCCATCCTTATCCTTACTAATATTATATTATAAGACAGAAAGTGAGTTTGTTTGTTTGTTCCGCTTTCACGCCGTAACTACTGAACCGATTGCTTTGAAATTTTGCAGACGTGAAGTTAGCTACTTTTTATCCCGGATAAATTGATGTTCCCGAGGGAAAACAAAAATATAGTTTGCTTGATGGATCGATATAAATCGATGACAGATCGATATCGATCGATGACCGATCGATAGATGATAGATCGATGGCGCTGTGTGTCGTTTGAAACGAGACGTTTTCTTATAGTTGTGCTTTATACCGCAGTATAACCGAGTTCCACGCGGGTGAAGCCGCGGGCGGAAAGCTAGTAGCCTTTAAACTGCAGAGTGAACCTCGCTTGCAATGAGCTACGTCCACACCAGTGCGCTTTCGCGTTCACCTTGTGTCTTCCTCTGACGCATGCCCGTGCAATCACCAACCACAGCACAGTCTTCATTGAGGACGGATCTAGTTTCAGCGCATGCGCTGTGGTTGCACGGGCATGCGTCAGAGGAAGACGCAAGGTGAACATGAAAGCGCACTGGTGTGGACATAGCTATAGTGTTGTTTGCATGACTGTTATAGTTGTTATTCTCCGTGTGTATAATCAATTAAAAAAAGCTGCTCCTTAATTAATTCTTGTGATTTATTTTGTCAGATAGTTATAAAATTTATTAGTTTCAATAATAGTCTAATAAGGTTAGGAAATCACCTCGGAATTCGAGATACCCAGCTGGAAGTTTTGTAAATATTTGCATATTGAGGCCCTAAAAGTTGTCTCAAAACCTACATATTCTAGGGTGTGAGCGACTATTAAATTTCAAGGTCAAAAGTCACAACAATCTGTTTTTTGCGCTTCTTTTGTAAATATCTCATTTCCTATGGATTTTTGCTATTTGTGTTTCTTATCAATATTGTAGAATACAAAATTCTCTACAAATTTTGCGTCTAATTTTTTTTATACGGTGAACTGTTTTCGAGATATAGGTCGGAGAGCGCGCGGTCACAGCATCACTTAAGGCCTTGGGTACTTCGATGGCCAAAACGACATAGATATTGTAAAACTTCAAAATGCTGCAGAAGTTGATGGTCGGGGGCACGGCCGTGCCCCCACCAAGTCGAGCGCGAAGCAAGCACTGCCGTACCATCCTTTACTGGATCCATTTCGCCGCGTTTTCAGGCACCTATTTGAGCACTTCTGGATAAGACCAGAACGCTGAAATTTTTGTCATCTAGTAAGCTATAATTACATACTTAAAATCCAAAATTTCAAATCAGCAGGTCATTTAGTACCGAAGTTAAACGAAAGCAAAGTTTCGCATTTTCGACACTCACTCACTCACTCATGATCATCAAAATAGAACTAGTACCTACTTCCCATAAACTCACAAAGCTGAAATTTGGTACAGAATTAGGGATTAATGACTACATAAAGGGAAAAATATAAAAACTGGGATAATTGAAGATCTGGAGTACCTGGTGACCCTGATTAGAAAGCACTAGAGCCCAACCAAACTACTGTCGAAATCGACATACCTCCTTTACAAAAAATATTGAACTTAGTGGGTCACCTCATTTTACGTCAAAAATCGAAAACCAGCTGGTCTGGTACATAGAAAAAAATCAACTATAATTGCAAAAATCCAGGGTAGAGGGACACATCTTCTAATTTACGCCAAAAAACGAAGACAGTCAGCAGCCAACCCAAAGCCACATTGATTTAATTAATCAAATATTTATAATCATTGATCTATCGATAGTTCATCAAGTATAATAATGGCGCGTTTTCGATCGGAGACCGGTCGACCCAAAGTGATGTTATGACCGCGCGCTCTCCGCCCTCTATCTCGAAATCGGTTCACCGTATGAAAAAAATAAAAAACAAAACTTGTAGAGAATTTTGTATTCTACAATATTGAAAAGAAACACAAATGGCAAAAATCCATAGGAAATGAGATATTTACAAAAGAAGCGCAAAAAACAGATTTTTGTGACTTTTGACCTTGAAATTTAATAGTCGCTCACACCCTAGAATATGTAGGTTTTGAGACAATTTTTAGGGCCTCAATATGCAAATATTTACAAAACTTCCAGCTGGGTATCTCGAAATTCCGAGGTTCTTACCTTAATTAACCTTACTTTATTAGGCTATAATAAACTATTTTGTTTACAATATCAAACGTACATCGGCAAGTTTTGGTCGAAAACAAGAACGAACTTCGTACCTGTTAACCGGTTTTGCTTTTTCCTGTTTTTTATGATTATATTATAATGTTAATTATACGTATTGATTATAATGATACCGGATCTATATTGGTAGGGAAAAAAACGGATTTACTCGAGTCTTTAAATCGAGATTACGTCGTTTTTTTTGGACCTATATTGTTTTGTATTGAGGCGTTTGGTGTTAAAACGTTGGCCCGTGTGGCAAAACACCAATTTTATAGGTAAGAACCTAAATGGGATAGGCAGAGCATAGGAAACGTGATAGACAAAACCAAGATTATGACTATATCATGCTTCGCCGCTACTTCCAGCATAATAAAAAGCACACCTAAGCCTTTCCTTAGTCGCCTCTTCTGATTCTGACATCCCCGGAATAAAAGGAAAAGTGATATTCTATCCCGACACCTATTAACATAATTATACATACATATAATAAGCATTTTTAAGTTTTACGTTGTACCAATTGTAAGTATTTTGTTGCAAGTTCTATCTTCAAATAACTCATTTTCAAAATGAAATGAAGTCTTTGAGTGATATGTCTTATTTTAAATTTTTAAGTACTTGTCTTTACCTCAAACTCCTACTTTACGTTTTATTTAGTATCATTGAAGACTTCACAAAATATAGGGGCAAAACAAGGTACACCTCTAAAGGTATCCGGCATATTTGATCAATTACTCATTATTTATTCCTTAGTCATAGTTCTGACTAATGGCTTTGTATTTCCTTCAATATACCATTGACCATAACATTACAGTAGTCTTATACTCCTTTGTTATATGATCAAACTCTCGCCGCAAAATAATTGCATTGTATTGTTTATTTATTTGAATTCATATTCACTGTATTCGTGAGTCGCCAGGCTGTTGTACCGCGCTAGCTCGACTGACGAAATTTTCACAGATTATGTATTTTATTGCCGCTATAACAACAAATAAGTACTTACTAAAAATAAAATAAAAATAAAAGGAGGCTCCCGTACCAAAAACATGATTTATTGCAGTTTTTTGCTGGATATTAATAATGGCAACACTTGAAATATGGGACGGTACGGAATCCTTCGTGCGCGACCCGCACTTGACAGATTTTTCATCCAAAATAACTTGTTATACCGAGGCAAAATTCTATCGTTATGTTAAATATAGGCTACGATACCACAAACAGATTCTTTTTACAAGCTTTTATTTAGCTTCACCTGTCCCGATATGTCAGCTTATTAGTCTGCCATCAAACTTGCAAGTCAAATTTGACCCACTTCCCGGTTACCGATTGAGCTAAAATTTTGTACACTTGTGTAAATCGGGTGACAGTACAACATTCCAGTAGTGGACTTCTGGTGGCCCAGCCGGGACTGTCTCTGATCGTTCGTTCCCTAAATATCAGAATTGCGAAATACTAGATTGCCGACATACAGCATCTGCTTATCAAATTATCAGATTCCCGGAATACCAGATTTTCTTTATGCTATGTTCGTTTTTTTAACAGTTTTGTAAAGTATCATGTTCTCAATTCACCATGTTCTATTTAAAACCGAATTCCTCTAATACCGGATAATGAAAACACCAGGCTCGCAAACGCTGTTTCGATGTATAACGAACATAGCTTAAAGAAAATCTGGTATTCCGGGAATCTGTTATTTTAATGAGCAGGTATGTCGGCAATCTAGTAATTTGTAATTCTGATATTTAGGGAACGAGCGTTTCCGATGGAGGGAACTCTTCAACGGTTGGTCTGATTGACTTGAAATCTGGTGCACATAATCTAGGGTGGATGACAATGAAGTACAGTTGGCAAATGTACAGTCAGGAAAAAAGCTTGTATCAAAAATGAGTTTGTTGGTTATTGGAAGCTAAAACAAGATATGACGCTATGTTTATACGTTTAACTTTTTACATTGTGCAAGTGCGACCGGTCTTCGCTGGCCACGTAACTTCTTTCGCGATATCTTTTCTGCACTACTTATTATACTAATTACGATCGCGTGGCTCGCTGCCCTCAATTTGCAAAGATATATATATCTTGAATGAGTTTGCTGTTTATATGAAACCAGCGGCTATGTTCTGAACATCGCATGGCGACTTATCTGCCGGCTTAGGCCGTGGTCGCCTTCACCCGCCGCCCGCGGCGTCTGAATAATAGTAGTAAACGGAACGCCGCACGCGGCGGGAAAAACGACCACTCCCGAGCACTTCCGAACCTACATACATACATATTACAATCACGCCTATGTTCCCAAATGGGGTAGACAGAGCAAACGAAACGATACATAGACAAAACCATGATCATGACTATTTCACTGTTCGCAGCCATTTCTAGCAACGTTTTAGATTTGAAAACAGATTGAAGAGGTAGTATAATAGTGAGAGGTTGCTAGCCTGTCGCCTAAAGCATACCTAAAGCTTCCTTAAACGCCTGTTACGACCATCGACCACAGCCACAAAACGCCACGGGCATATTTCCTGTAGTTGTAGTCGCCGCCGGTTGACGCCAGTGGCCGCCACACGCTACAATCGTCGCAGCCTGCTTCTTGCCCACCGCCTCTAATCAGAGCCTCTAGTGTAATGAAAACGATGATGAATTCGATAACGACTCCATTTGCGGAATTCTATGGAGATGTGTCGTCCGCGGCAGTTGTGCACACGTTCCGCTGGCGGCGCTGTCTCAGTTTCCATACAATTTGCGATAACTCGCAAACGAATTCGTTAGCGACTGCTTGAACGTTTTCATTGCACTAGACGCTATGCTGTCTGAACTAACAAGTGACTCGCGCGCTTCAACTTTTGTAGCTGCGTCTAGCTCATAGAAGACAGAACCTATAGAGTACTAATGTCATTGAATTTGTTCGAAGACGATTCCGCCAAAGCATGGCGGCGATCGCTGTGCTCTTATTGGCGGGCCCAAGATCGCGAGTAACGCAGTGGCTTTTTCCTCTATGGTTATTGGCTCTTTACAGTTTCTGTGACAGTTTGTAAGTTGAAATAAACTGACGGTTTGCGGAACTGGGTGGCCATCATTGTTTTTCTAGTTGGTCTATCCTCTATGGTCTAGCTTCTCGTGGCCGGTGGCAGTTAAAGGTTGATGCTTGGTCTGTCTGTCACGTCGCGAACGGCCTAACTCTGGCCTTGTGTCGCAACGAAGAGGTCACACCGGCCTCGATTGGCGCATCGAAGTTACTTCACCCGAAGACGAGTTCTGTCGTAGGTCATAGACTCACATGGTAGGGGTCCAAACTGCAGGGCTATTGTCTAATCATTAGACTCTAATGCAGGGGTTCCCAACCTTTTTTTCGTCGAGCCCCCCCGGATCACAAATAATATTTTATAACCCCCCCCCTCATATTTTTTTCAGTGTTTACAATAAAACTAGCATTATTTTAACGACATTTGATTTTGTGTACATTGAAATATTTTTTCTATTGAAAACCAAACGTCTTGAGATTGCTCTACGCCCCCCAAGGGCCCCTGGTTGGGAACTCCTGCTCTAATGCACTAAAATCTACATCGGTTTCAATTTGACAGTTGAAACCAAATCTCACTTTGAAATAGAAATATTTGGTATCGCGTAACATCGTCGCAACCAAAGCCCATACCCATATTTTAATTTTGACATTTAAACCAAATTCAACGAATGATTTAAAAAAATTGGTTTTGCTTAAGAGGATAGGAGTCGCACCACTTCTCCTCGATTTTCTATTTTTTTTTATTTTTTTTTATTTAGAATATCGATAAAAGCAAATCGTAGGGGCATAGCCACAACAGATACAAAAATGAAAAAAATATTTTTGATCTAATGTAGTGACATTAGAATTCACGGAGAAAACAGGGGACTACGTTTGTATGGAGTAGTGGCGCGACTCCTATCCTCTTAAGCTCTGAAAATGCTCTCACAATCGTAATCCAGCTTTTTGCACGAAAGCACAACCGTGCTTGAGATCGAGATCGTTTTCCGTGAAAACGATGTTGATTTTTTCAGACAAATAGCCCATACCACAGGACTTATCGAGCGTTGTATTGTATGGGATGCCAAAAAACAAAACACATCGAAGGCTATTATAACACAAGTACCGTAATTAGCGGTTGAGGATGTGCGTGCGCACGTAATTGGCCCACAGAGGTCGCCGCTGCGCACTTATCCTTATTACAACACCGAGCTAAGTAAGGAAGTACTTGGTCATAGACTAGTATTACAAAGATTACTATTACTCCACCCTAAGTAAGTAACCAATTTATACTCAATACGATACCAAATTTTTCAATTTCAAAGCGAGATTTGGTTTCAACTGTCAATTGAAACCGGTGTAGAATTTTGGTGCGGTAGATAGCCCTCGTAGCCGTGGTAGCCCAGCGGTTCGACCTGTGGCCTCTCAAGCAGAGGGTCGTGGGTTCAAACCTCGGGCTCGCACCTCTGAATTTTTCGGAATTTATGTGCGATATCAAATTTGATATTTATCACGAGCTATTCGGTTAAGGAAAACATCGACATACTATACACAGCGACGAAATAATTCAACGTTGTGTGTGAAGTTCCCAAACCGCACTGGGCCCGCGTGGGAACTATAGCCCAAGCACTCTCATAATGAGAGGAGGCTTGTGCCCTGCAGTGGGACGTGTATAGGCTGATGATGATGATGAGATAGCCCTGCTGGTTAGAATAACACCTCCATTCTTTCCGTGGATGTCAAGAGGCGACTATACTGTGTCGGTTTAGGTACTTAAATTAAAGTAAACAAACTTTATGTCAGATTTGGCAGGTTAAGAACATTTTTTTTACCACCCAACTTTTTTCGGATGTTCAAATGACAAATAGTTTAGCAAAGGAATTTTCACAATATTTATTGATCTGATGAACGTTAGTGTTCCAATTCCGAATGTTTCTGGTATTAGGTAAATTTAGGCTAAACTTTTTGAATATCCGATAAAAATTAGGTAGTAAACAAAAAACGCTCTTAACCTGTCAAATCTGGCATAAAGTTTGTTTACTTTAATTTAAGTACCTAAACCGACAGAGTATAAGGAAATAGGTTTAGGTATGCTCTAGGCGACAGGCTAGCAACATATACACATACAACACGCCTGTATTTCCAAATGAGGTTGGCAGAGCACATGAATCTCTACGTAGACAAATCTACACTTGTATTTTTTTTGCCGTGTGGTGTCGGCTTTAGAATAATATTATCTCTCTACTTCTTCAGTGGATGTTGTATGTAAGAGGCGACTTAGTTAAGGTTTTTTTTTTTTTTTTCTTATAGTATATCACTGGACAATTTTTACACCAATCACCTAGTCCCAAAGTAGGCAATTTAATGCCTGTGTTATGGGTACTAGACAACGGATAAACATACTGTAGCGGCTTGATTTCGCTACAGGAATTTATGAAGTATTTTAGACTTTTTTGATGAAGATAGGATCAGCGGGATAAATTAAACTAATATTCGTTAGATGGCGTTGGAGGCCAAAAGTGCAATGTAATGTCATAAAAATGTTTAACAAAATTCAGGGAAAGGAGGTAAAGGAACAATTAGCCAATCAGCGAACAGTACGTAATTTAAAGTCTAATAACTATTGGACGAACACTACACATTAGTTCACGATCTGGTTGTAAGGGGGCGCTGCCGTCGAAAGCGTCACGATGGACTTTGATCCTCAACACATACTTATACAGATAAACACCCAAGACTCGAAAGCAAACATTCATATTCATCATACAAATATCTGCCCCGACCGGGGATCGAACCCGGGACCTTAAGCTTCACAGTCAGGTTCTCTAACCGCTGGGCTATCCGGCCGTCATTTTAAGCGACAAGCTAGCAATCTGTCATTATTAACCTCTTCCGTCTATGTTTAAACTTAAAATACGAGTGCGCGTCTATCTGCCGCAGTGAAGCGTTGCTCCCGATAATGGGCCACGAATTAGCCCGAAACATGTCGACCTAATCTCTATATAAAGGCGTGTGTCCGATTTATTTCACTACAACTGGCGACTTTATACCTATGAGATAATAACTCCTATTGTAGAATGTCGCCGGTTGGAGGTGTGCATTTCTTTGCCCCGCAAACGTTACGTAGTCGTTACGTGGCCGTGTCGTAACATAATAACTGACTTTTAATCCATTTACGTCACGGCGGAAACGTTTCTAATCTATGGTCCATCCGTTTTTTTAATTCGCTGTTTTGCATACTCTGTGCAAAGAGAACTAGGGCAATCGACACATTATGACTAATTTGAAAAATTCCAAATTCAAAATTCGAATTTCTTCTTTTACACGCCATTTTCGAGTCTACCAGCGAGCGCTTCGGAAAGAGCATCATTGCCAAGAAGACACTTGACAGAAAGTTTTTTTTTTTTAAACATGTACAAAATGTGAAGACACAAGACATTCAAGTAAAAGCATGTATCATTGATTCAAGGGCCAAGGCAACGCGTTGGACACGGGCTTTCACGCGCAAACTTACCGCCACTTAAAATCTACATACACACAATCACGCCTATGTTCCCAAATGGGGTAGGCAGAGCATACGAAACGTGACATAGACAAAACTACTGACTATTTCACGCTTCTCAGCCACTTCTAGTATAATTTCAGCTGCCAAACAGATTGAAGAGGTAGAATAGTGACAGGTTGCTAGCCTGTCGCCTAAAGCATACTTAAACCTTCCTTGGTCGACTCTTACGACATCCTCGGAAAAAATGGAGAAGTGTCTATCCCGACATCACACAGGAACCTTAAAATCTTGCCCAGTTTATTGCTGACCATTTGAAGGAGCAGCGCAGACGACAGTATGCATTGTGCGCCGGACTTTCGGCGCGCCGTGTGCGTTACTGCGTATAATTCCATAGATTCTATTTTCACAGAGTAAAAAGTCCGTCGCGGATAGTCTGTCGTCTGCGCAGGGCCTAACAAATGCAGTTTACTCTGGACTCGTTTTAGTTTGGCTTGAGTAGACATCTTAATTTAAGATTCTAGCCGGCAGGTGGCTTCTTTAACACGAAACGTATACTTTTCAACTTTCTATCTTTAAATTCTATTGTCTTACGATTCGTAGTTACCCCGTGCGAGCTCGTGGCCCAGTTACAAACGTAAGTCGGTAATACGGTAGAATGAAGACTTACATGCACGCATTGCCAAACTAATCTGATTATTTAAACAATAATATCAATAATCCAGCCTAAATGTGACCCACTATTGGGCAAAGGCTCCTTTCATTTCAGTATGACTTAAGGGATAAGTCCTCCTTTACACTTCGCCCTTTCATTTATATGCCTACTTTTTTTTATTTCGTGTTCTTCAGTTTTGTGCAATACAATGTTTACTTACTTATTATTTCACGTTTTGTAGCCACTTCAGCGCCATTTTAGGTGGTAGATGAAAGATGTATGATACTTAGTTATAGGTTGCTAGCCTGTCGCCTAAAGCATACTTTAACCTGTTCCCCTTTAGTCGCTTCTTACGACGTCCACGGGGGAAATGGATAGATCTAATTCTAAACCTGACACCACATAACCAACAAAGTTAAACTTAGATAAAAGTAGTTCAAGCTCATAACGCGATTCTAAAATAATAAGTCGCAAGGAGGTGATGGAACCCTTGGAGCGCGATTCAGACTCACACTTGGCATATTTTGAAGTTATTTTTTTTTCAAGCAGCAAAATAGTTGCACAAGGAAATCTTCTTTGAACGATGCGAAGAGGAAGCAAGACGCTACGAAATGAATAATGGAGAAATAGAAAAGAGTTTTCCTCTATTTGTATGTTAAAGTGAAAGTTTGGCTTTACTTGATGACACAAGATTCAGAAGTAAATAAACGAAAACTTGGCTGCGTGGTTCTAATTCGTTTGCATATTCCGATGAGAAATTAAAAAAAAACTTAAAAACATTCGATCTCGATGTCTATCTTTTAAAAATATTTCGCATGATTTCGTAATAAACTAATCAAGTACATTTCTAACGGACACGATCTCATTTACTACCTGACCGCATTAAACAAAGTATGTTTTATTTTTAAAGTTTCTATTCAAACGTAACGGATACCTACATTCATTGCATATAATATAAGAAACGGAATCATTAAACTAGGTAGATGCAGACTTTTTATCGCCGAAGGTATTATAAAATGAAGCAAAAATTCCTCGCAATGCACTGCCCTTGCATCTAAACCGCTCATAAAAATTCATAAGTCTCATTGCTTAATATATTGGGCCCGACGGTCCGGTTCGTTGCTCAAGAACCCATTAAAAACAAGGTTGTACAAACTAGTACTTAACCAAAGGACTTGGTAAAGGAAAATAGTTTAAATAACGTTAGCACTCACCTTCGATTCGCGGCTGTGAACGTTAATTTCGAATCACACGGAGCCGTTACGAATTATCACAACACACACAATCACGTATTTGCCTTTTAACACTGCGAATTTTGACAGGTGGTTTGACAGATTGTTTTTTTTTCGGATTAGGTTTTTTATCGGTAGGCGTGCGTCGCGGTACACGCCGCTATGCTGACTGCTTGCTTGACCACTTTCCAATCTTGCACTGTGTTAAAAGCAGTGCATAGTTTTAAAAGTGTCCCGATAAACGAAGCTGGCGCCTTAATACGTTGATTTTAAAGTCGGGAACAGATTAAAAATGCGTGCGCGATATTTTTGTGCTCATGGCACGTTGGCAGCAATGCATGGAATACAAAATACCTAGTTGTAAACGATTTTAAATAAAGATGGTTCCTTTTCCTTGGTTGAATTGAGATCTTATTGTCGAGGTAAATTGGTTTGTGCATTTGTTTAAACGATAATTACCGTGGAAGCAATGAGTAGAAAAGTGGGTCGTACCTTAAGTTTTAATTGCTTCAATCATTTAGTTGATTAACCGTGGCGTGGTTGGCGCCACTGCGGTTTTAAAACTATGTCGGCGGAAGCAGGAGACATTTTTTTTAATTCGTACCTTTGGCGAAAACAATGATAAATTATAATTTCTGTCGAGTAGCACTTGTAGATTGATCTAGTGAACATGATTTTGTAAGCCTTAAATTTAATTCACTTACTTAATAGAAATTTAGTTATTAGTTTCTAATTATACCGAATTCGAGCAAAATTTTCGCAAGCGGGATTTTGTAAAATTGATACCCAATTCAAATCGTATGGTTAATATTTCTTGAAGCAAACTATTATAAATAAATCTCAACTCTTGCACCAAACGTCTTTCAACAACCTTTTTATAAATTATTAATTAAAGTGAGTTTGAACAAGTCATAATTAATATTCATTAATATTGTATTTAGTTACGTTATTAGTCAGAATGGATTATGTATTTAAGTTTATCACGAGTATACATCATAAAGAGCTTAGTAAGAATAACAATTAGGTACGTTACTCCGATCAAACTACTTCGTTGCGGAGCAGATTGGCGAGGTTTTAGATTAATTTATTGAATAGTTCTTCTTAGCGCCATCTAGTGGCGAATAGCAGCAAAATAGAGAAAATTAACAGGTTTTTTTTATACTTGTTAAAATCAACAACTGTGAACTGTTAAAATCACGCTTATAATGTTTATGTTGTTCATTATAATTCTATCTTAAGGTCATTACTTTATTTTTAAATCATAAGGAAGGCATTCGAGTGAATTATCGTCTCAATCCCTCGTAAACATCGCAATGCTTAGCAGATTATACAACAGATTACAGATACGTTTCCAACTTTGAGATCTTAGGTGGCAGTAATTAATAATTTGTTAATGACCTGCCCTATAAGTACCATTTCAGTGGCCCATTCTTAGGCTAACGATTTTTTGTAAGTTGTTTCCTACTGGTCGCTAGAGGGCGCTAAAGCCAGCTTTGAACACCTTGTAAACTTTTTTTTTAGCTTATAGTGTGTCTCACTGGAAAGAAACAGGGGAGGCTTTTGCCCAGCAGTGAGACCTTGTAAACTAGTATTATTAATTTCATGGTGAGCTCATTTATATATTTTTTGTAATTATAATTTGTTAATTGATTTTTAAAAATGCTCTCTTTATACGAAAACCACTGCATGATGTATGGTTTAAGTTTCTTCTACATTTCTCGGAAAACAAATAAAAACACACACACAGCATTGTCAATAGCTGTCAAGAGTTTTGCGCGGGAAACTGACAAAGTTGGACGTGCTTTGCTTTTCAATTCAATTAATGGAAATTTAGTGGCTATTATTATGTTAGTGTGGTGGAATTAGTGCAATAATGTGTCATTTATCCATGAACATTAAAAGGAATATGAAAAGTAAAGGGAATCGGCCCTCGCGATTACGTCTGCTTTGGACTGTTCATCTCGCGCTAAACTTCATTGAGCATTGAGCATTAGAATGCGTACTACTCCACCCTCGCATTCTAATGTAATGACTTAGGTTAAGTGGTTAATAAGTTTAATAACAAATTCTGAATAATATAATATGTATATCTACTGAACACGAGGCAGTATGGTTCCCTGACCTTAGCCTATCCTAACGGACAAATTGTAAAAAAAAAACAATAGCTGTCAATGTCACAGTGACAGCGCTTACCTGTCAAACCCCAGAGTACCTTTTTACTGAGCAAAGCAGAGACGTACAATTTTCTATTTTCTTATCAAAATCATGTTAAAACTTAATAAAATAGAATGAGGAACAACTTATTGAAACTATCAGTGCTTCTTGGTTTCTGTTTGTGCTCCGAGACCGCCGTCTAGAGGACACTTTCAAATAAGATTTGTTTACTTAGTTGTTTTGCAAGACTTAATGATTCCTTGTCATAATTTGCTATCGCTAATATAAGGATGTCTGAAATTTGGAATTTAGAAGCTCTCTGCCGCTGTTGTCATGCGGACGGGGTATTCAAGAGCCTTGAAGGCCAGTACATCATAAATAACAAAGTTGAGACCTATTTACAAATGTTGCGAGAAACACTAGGTGTTCATGTAAGTACGTCATTAAATTTGTTCTTGAACGTGTAATGAGTAACTTTAAATAGTCTATTATGTATTTGTTACATGTATACCTATATAAATCAAGTGTATATTCAAACACTGCATATACAAAACCATGACTATTTAATGTTCTGTGGGTTGTAGCATATTTTTTAGATTTCAAGTTGGCAGGTAAACTACTCATACTGGGATTCCTTGTGTGATCTGTCACATTTCATTGACTGTATTTTTTAATATGATACTCGTTAAGGACTCAACTTTATGTACTGTACTTAATAGTCTTGTCAACCCCTTCCTGGCATGGCCTGAATGTGTCAGAAACCAAGGTACATACGTAAAATCACGCCTGTGTTCCCAAATGGGGTAGGCAGAGCACACGAAACGTGACAGACAAAACCATGATTATGACTATACCACACTTCGCAGCCACTTCTAGCATAGTTTTTAGATTTGTAAAGATAGAAGAGGTATTATAGTGACAGATTGCTAGCCTGTCGCCTAAAGCATACCTAAACCTATTTTCCTTAGTCGCCTCTTACAACATCCACGGAAGAAATGGAGTAGTGTTATTCTATCCCGACACCACACAGGGATATCTCTAATATTGTATCTTCAATTGATTACAGATAAAGCCTCCTCCAGCGAACGCTAGCTTCTCAATATGTGATACCTGCATCTCTCTGCTGCGGAAGGCAAGCGGTTTTAAAAGACAGGTTCTGGACTGTGAAACGAAGTTCGAGGAATATTGCAAAAGTATGTGAGAGTATTAGATTGTTTACTTATGTTGATGATCCTGTTTTTGCTTGTTTTTGGAGTTAGACCTGATTATCTTAGGGTAGTGAAATAGCACAAGTGTTTGTCTTGAAAAGTATGGATAACTTATGTTTTACATCGAGTTTAGCTTGACATGTTGTTTAGTCGAACACAAGAATTGTTTCATAAATAATTTTGTTTTTTTTTTCAGATGAACTGAGCAATAATATTAAAATGGAGCCGGAGTTCTTAGGTGAGTTTTTTTTATTTTCTCAAAGGCAAAAAAAACCCTTCATTCAATACCTTATTAAAATGAAAAAACAAAAACAATAAACTAATTCACCATGTTTTACTGTAACCTCATTTTGTAATCCCAAATTCATTGTTTGAAATAGTCATTGTTTTTTATGTAGCATTTTGTGTGCTCTGCCTACCCCATTTGGGAATACAGGCGTGACTGTATGTATGTATGTATGTCAATTGATTGTTTCATTCAATGTTTTTTTTACAGTGTTTACTTTTTTTATTTTTTTTATTAGCCTATTATTGTATGCCACTGTTGGGCAATGGCCTTTTGACCTACACAACTCTTGGTCTTGCGAGATGTCAGGCCAGTCCGCCGCGTACGAGTCCAACTCGTCCCGCCATCTTCTCGGCCTGCCTCGACGTTGCTGGCCGTTTTCCGGCACCCACCAAGGTGTTTACTTACTAATTTAATTTGTTGTTTTTTTTTTTACAGATGACAACATCTTTGGTAAGTGGTTATTATTATTATGAACTAATTAGAATGATAATATTTTTGACTCTGTCATAATCCCTATCACTGATTTTTTTTTCTAGATGAGACGTATGAAGAAATATGTGTAGACAACATTTCACACCAAATAAAAAAAAGTAAGTGTTTTTTAGTATAAAATATTTTTTTTATTTAGGGTTGATTTTAAATTTGCTTTCATTTTTTTCAGTAAAAGATGACTCCACGCAAAATGACGTTTCGGCCGTTCCTAAAGGTAAGTTGCGAGGGGCGGGATATTGCCAGCGGCCGCTCGCGACTGCTCGAGCATTCTCGGGACTTCCCGCGACTTCTCGCGCAGGCTCACGGCTCCGTTTATGGAATTCGCCGGAATTCCCGCTGCTCCGCGGGCATCCGCGCGCCTTGTTCGAATTTCTCATGCGATAATAAGTATTATAGTAATGAAAATAAAGTTAAAATACTCATGACACTGAAACTGTGCTCCGCTTCGCTGCCCTTCGCCGCTCTTTCGGTGTGAGTTCCACTACTTGACGGTAGGTGGCGCCAGAGCGCTACACAACTACAATCCTACCCTTCTCATTCTGAGAGGAGACATGTAGCCAGCAGTGGAATGACTATACTATACTCTATCGGTTTAGGTACTTAACTAAAAGTAAACAAACTTTATGTCAGATTTGACAGGTTAAGAGCGTTTTTTTTACTACCCAACTTTTTTCGGATGTTCAAAAAGTTTAGCAAAGGAAGGAAACAATAAAAAATATTTTGTTGGTGCCTAAATTTACCTAATACCAGAAACGATCGGAATTAGAACACTAACATTCATCAGATCAATAAATATTACGAAGATTCCTTTGCTAAACTATTCGAACATCCAAAAAAAATTGGGTGGTAAAAAAAACGTTCTTAACCTGTCAAATCAGACATTAAGTTTGGTTACTTTAAGTTAAGTAGGTACCTAAACCGATAGAGTTTATAATATTTTGACCCATACAGTGAAAAAAAAATTTTTGTTATTTCAGATACGAAGATTGAGATATCTATTGATGCATTACCTTCCACCAAAAAGAAACCTGCTAGGAAACGGATCAAGTCAAATCACATCAAAGGTTCGTATCTAAAAAAAAAATAGTATTAGTTTTTGACTATAAAGTATCTTTATAATATCTCTAAAGTAAATATTTAAACTACATTTTTTGTGAATGGCCTGAATGAATTGTGATGGCCTAAAAACACCAAAACAAAACACTATTGTTATATGGGAGCCCCCCGTAAATAACTATTTTATTTCATTTTAAGTTATTTGTTGTTATAGCGGCAATAGAAATAAATAATCTGTGAAATTTTCAACAGTCTAGCTAGTATGGTTCGTGAGATACATGCCTGGCGACAAACGGACGGACGGACACCGATGTCTCAGTATTAAGGGGGCGTCCATAAATTACGTGAGTTGTTTTAGGAGGGGAGGGGGTCGAATCAAATCTCATCTAATCTCACGTTGGGGGGAGGGGGGGTCACGGCAAATATAACGCAATTTTTTTCTTGTTTGGAACAAACAAAAAAACTACTATTTTGGTCCATTTAATCCAGATGCCTAAGGTCTTAAAAACCGAAGTGAGGATGTGGATGGCGCTTTGACACTTCATGAGTGTATCTGAACGAAGAAAAACTTTTTTTTTCAAATAAATACGTTTTTTCTTTTTACAATAACAATCCAACGCGTTTACGTAACAAACCCACATTTTGAAAAATCTCACGTGAGATTTGGGGGATGGGGGAGGTTGAATAAAATCTCACTTGGGGGCGTCCATAAATTA
>BHDV01003401.1:40492-51290 GCA_005406045.1 Adoxophyes honmai | reverse complement strand
AAAGGGTATACTCTCAATATGTGGTTCAAGCTACGGCTGAAACCTAAATATCCGTTTTATACCCTTCGGGGGAAAAACGGTTCTAATTAAGGTTTATGACAAAAATATAAAAGGGAGGATTTAGAAAATGATCCTTAAATCTGAAATATTAGGTCAACAAAAGTATGTTTAATTTAACTTACAACTATGTTCAAACTATCTTGTAACATGTCTGCATAAATTTCCTGTATCCCTTCGTAAAAATACGCCTCTCTAAGACTTCTGATCCCTCCTTCGACATGACAACAGCGGCACAACGTCTTTTCATTAGACGAATCACTCATAATAGCTCATAAAAATGTAAAACTCTAATAATAAATAGTAAAAATGAAACGATATTATGAAACGTAAACTAAACGTATACGAGTACAGTACAGACATCAGTCAGGCAGGCAGTTTAATTTTTTTTTTGTTTGGTTTGATTTGACATTGACAGGCGCTGTGGAAGCAGTAACGAAACGACAATTGCGTCTCGAATTTCGTATTAATTGACAAAATTGACTTCACTAAAAGAGAGGTTGGAATAAAAATTATTGCTTTTAAATATTTGATCTTTATTTAATGAAATAAAAAAAAATGGCATTTAAATTTACATTTAAACTAATTGGAAAACACGTTATTTAAATTAAATATTAAATACCAAAAAATGACAGACTATTAATAAATTAATTATCAAAATTAACTAGCAATTAATTTATAAGTAATAAATAATTAGAAATTAGATAACTTAGTTTGTAATCTCAAAATTCTCAAAGAAAATATTTAAACGCTGACAATGTTGCCTGTAATCAATTTCTAAAATATATTGTATTAAAAATAATAAATCAACTTCCTCTTAAAACAAAACTATAATAACAGGGTGTATTAATTCTGAAACTATCCCGAAATAAAACTAATAAATAACTGTAAACAAAACGTTTCTATGTAAATTAATAGTTGCAAGTTGCAACACTTCCAGTTTCTTAAAAAAAAAAAATTTGCTAATAGGCATGTCGATTCATTAAAAAAAAAATCGATCTCCGATTCGATTCAAATCGGACATAATAAAATCGATTCTTGTAAAAATCGAGCATTAAAAGATCGATTTTCGATTAATCGATTTTAAATCGACATGCCTATTTGCTAATGCTAAATTGCAATTGCATTGCACGGTGTCTTCGCATCGCGTCGTTTATTTCGCATTTATTGTGTTATTTCATCGTCTTGAGAGGATTTTCTGGTGTGTTGTTTTCAGTGATTGATAATGAGTGCAATGGAAACTGACGCTATTAATATGTCGCTGGGTATGTAAAAGATTAACTTTTTATTCCCTCCATTTTGGTCGAAAAACCAAATATTTTTCTAGCTTTGTTTTTAATCTTGTCCATGTGGTATTACATACAATACTTATAGTTTCTAATTTACTTTAGTGAACCTCTTACATACACGGTAGCTACAATACTATTAAATCAATATTATTGTGTGACCCATAATTTCGTCAACATTCGAAAGCTATTCTTTACCCACTGTTTCCAAGAATAACAATTTATTTTTTCAGTGGTGATTTTGTTGAACGTTACGTACGTTTTATTGAGGTTAAAAATACTTGTTTACACAATTCATTTACGTCTTTCGATTGAACGACGATAAAATGTAAGGTTCTATTGCTTCGTCATGTTTTTAAAGATATAATATATAATTATAAAGAACTATCATATACATATGTATAGGTACAGTCAATGACTTTAATTCATGAGCCACCATGGAATCAATTCACAGTAAACATCATAGTGAAATACCATTGATTATCGAGGGAAATCGAATGATTTTTTCTTTGAAAAGTTCTATAGTGGCTCATCAATTAAGTCCTTGACCATACTATGTTTCTGGTTTATTTGTAGAAAGCAAGAACAAACACTTCACAACTTCTGAACTTGCCATTAAAATGTCCAGCTCTTCAACAAGATATCTTCATTTCAGATGACATCATCAAGCAGAACCGAATAGGCCAAACCAATAACCAAGGTGGGAACCGAGGCCAGAATCGCGGGCGATCTCAGGCCCCTCAGAACAACAGCGGATCCTTCGCTCAAAACCGTAGTCGTTCAAAAACGCCCAACAGATCGTACAATAACAGGCAAAATCATGGGCACTCGCAGATACGAGCCACAACTCCTAATAGAAACTTCAACGGACAGAATCGAGGCCGTTCTCAAACACCAAACAGATTCTTCAATGGTGGGCAAAATCAGAATCGTGGCCGTTCCCAGACACCGAATAGATTCATCAATGGAGGACAGAATCAGAATCGTGGGCGCTCGCAAACTCCTAGTAGATTCTACAATGGACAGAATAATCGGGGGCGTTCACAAACTCCAAATAGATTCATCAACGGAGGACAAAATCGTGGCCGTTCCCAGACACCTAGTAGGGCTTTTGGAGGGCAGAATCGTGGACGTTCCAAGACACCTAACAGGACCTTCAGAGCCAGCAGCCGATCTAGATCCAGGCAAGTTTAGCACTAGTGTCCAACCAAAACTTTCGGTTCTGTTTTGGTAGCTTGTTTAGTTTCAGTTACAAGCCCACTGTAGCCAAAACCAGATTTGCAAAGGTTCCTTTCTGTTAAAACAGACATACTCAACTCAATACTCATGTGGCCTGCCGGGCGTTTATCAGTGGCCCACATGCGGTTAGAGATACAGTAGAACCCGCTTAAGACGATTTCTCAGGGACCCTAACAAAAACGCGTCTTAAGCGAGAAAGCGTATTATGCGGGAAAGGGAAAATAAAACATACTGCATGTTTTAATTTTGGTATATATACTCCTCATGCCAAGCCAACGATAGGAGCTGTTCCAGTCAATAGAGAAGGCGTAAGCGCGGAGGCAAAAAAGCCAAGATGGCAGCCTCCGCCGAGGTCAGCCCGCACCTACAGCCCAGTGAACCCAGTGGCATTTCTCTTGGAACGGCTAGCCACTCTGCACGTCTGGAGTGACTAGCCGGCTCAGGAGGGCCCACTGGAACACCGCCGGCCTTACGCCTTTTAAAACCGGGTTGCGACGTCACTGAATGGAGGACCAGAAGTCTGACGTAGCACAGAAGACGACCAACGAGGCCTGAGGGCCCACTCGGGAGCGAGAAGACCCCGCTGAAGGGGGCAAATGCCTCGAAATACGAGCATCTCGGCTCGGGCTCCCGCGTATTAAACGGGATGGCAGATCGTATTAAGCGTTAAAAAATGTATGAAACTATGTCTCAAGTTGTAGGGACTGGCGTAAAGTGGCGTATTAAGCGAGAAATCGTATTAAACGTGATCGTCTTAAACGGGTTCTACTGTAGTTACGCGTAAAATTAAAAAAAAACGTAATTTTACCCAAAAATATTTTTGCTTGCGGCCCGCGACATCATGACTTAGGCCTCTTTTGCACGGACGGTTTTTAGCCGTGAAAAACTACGGTTAATTAACCGTGTTCAAACCACAAGCATCAATGAATATCACTTTCACTATTACTATTTTCATTCACTAAATCTTTGAGGCTGAAACTAAGAGTGTACTAAGTTTAATTTCAATATCTTTTTGGTTTATCATCAAAATTTGTGGCTTACATTGCCTTAATTAATGAGACGCAAACGCAGTTACGAATTTAGTGTTGGCATACTAAAAGTCCATACAATATTCACTGCAAAACCATTTAAGTTTTAAGTTGACAGATATAATAGTGACAGGTTGCTAGCCTGTTGCCTCAGTCACTTCTTCTAACATCACACAGTAATCCTACTAATATTATAAATGTGAAAGTTTGTATGTTTGGATGTTTGGATGTTTGTTACTCTTTAACGCAAAAACTACTGAATGGATTTTAATGAAACTTTACAGTAATGTAGCTTATACATCAGAATAGCACATAGGCTACAATTTATAAAGATTTTGTTTGAATTTTCCAAAATATGAGGATAGGTAAAATAGTAGGATTCCGCAATTTTCAATGTAAAAAGCTATAAATTGGCATGCGGGCTGTGACTAACAAGATCTCTTCTGTGTTACCCCGAATTTAACGCGAGCGTAGCCACGGGCAAAAGCTAGTAACACATAATTTTCATGAAAAAATGTGTTGCCGCATTTTGATCACACCTAAACATGTCTCCAGGTCCCGGCAGAGGTCGCGATCGCGCTCGCAGTCCCGCACGCACTTCACGCCGCGCGGCCGGGCTGGTCTGGAGGAGCCGCAGACTGGCCTCCCGGAGCTGGTGAGGGTTGGCAACTACAGGGGTGAGCATCGGATAGATTTACCTAGTTTTTTTTCAGCTATTGTGAATCTTCATGTGGGTTCATCTGTTTTCATTATTACATCCACCGAAAAAACGAAAAGGTGTTATTCTAACCTACCACCACGCCGAACAACAAATAATACGTACTATATGTACAGTCACGAACTAGGATTGTTGAGCCACTTGCCGCTGTTCGCAATTTAGACGTGTAATCAATGACCAATGTGACCGACTAGATGTCAGCTATTGGATTAGTATTACACGACCAAGTTACAAACATAGGAAAGTGGCTCAACAATCCCTGTTCGCGATGGTACGTTAACTATACATACGTAATATGTGACTTATACGTCTGTTTTTTTACGGCAGAGATGCTGTGAATTGTGTGGGATGAAAGCCAAACAAAGATCAACTAGTTAAAACCGAATCATTTTGTACTGGTCCTATTGTCCTAGAGGTTTCTTACCTTCCAAAGGGGAAAGCGGAATGATCATTCAATTTACCTATTATTATTTCCAGGTGGTTACCAGAACCAAATGCGCCGTTCCAATTCCAACTCCAACATATTTACGAACAAGAAAAATTACAACCAAATCCGTTCACAAACGTTCAACCGCACACAGAACTATGATTCCGATCTGACCGTTAGTGTGGCCAACAACTTTTCGAAGAAAAACAACTACCTGAACAGGAACAGTTTGAAGCAGTTAAATAACCAGTATGGTTATCAAAAGAAATCCGGACCGGGCAGTGTTAAATCCATGGGATCTCATCGATCGAACAATTCCAACAAATCGTTCAAGTCTAATTCAAACAAGTCCTTCAATTCGAAGACGAACTTCAACCCATTCAAAAATCAGTTCAAGTTTAATAAGAACTTCAGAAGGAATCCTCGGCAGAATTTTGTGCAGATGCTCAATCCGCAGTTGCAGGAAGAGATTGCAGCGATCCAAGGTAGGACGAAGGGGACTGTTGTTGTCCCGACCGGGGTGGAATTTCATCTGGTACCGTCTATAACAGCACAAACGTTGCATCAAAGGTTTGCTGGGGTATAAGTAGTTGTGTAAGATCAGAAATGTAACGTATTCCTTCAAAGGTTTTGGTTTGGCTACATTTGCTAGTTCGGCTAAGAGTATTTTGCCAATTTCGATGTAGAGACAACAACACAGGAGAATGTTCGGTTTATGTATTTTTGTTTTTTTGGGATTGGACAGGCAACCTAAAATAACTTGCGTAACCACTTCTAGCACATTTTGTAGGTTTAAAATTAAAGTTGAGCCTGAAGTAGTCTATTTCTAAGTAAGGTAAACGTCCCTGTGCTCGACACTGACCCAATACATGGCACTTGCAACCTTATGCTATAGTAAAACAGGTGACAGATGGGTGTCATCTACTGGGCGTTGAGGCGTCGAGCATTGGTACATTTACCGTATACCCCTGCTTGACTAGCCTTAAATCATTACAAATAAACTATATCTTGAACCCTTGAAGGAGTAGGTAGAATTTCTGGTCACCCTATAATTTAGTGTTCAACCGAGCTAGGTTTCGATTTCAGCTGTTGTATCTACGGCCGATACCATCGCTGACTTCGGGAGGTTCCGTGTTGCGATCGGATATGTTCGGCAATTTTTAAGTCACGATATCCGTCAGATACGTTTTTATTCTACGTTCAGATTCTTTACCCGTCAGATCCAGTTTTCTTTTAATAAATTGTAATTTTATGTATTGACAAAAAAAAAAGTTAACTTGAAATATTTCTACAGGTAAAGAATCTACTACTGTGAGACTAACTCATGGAAAATACTGATAACTCGATATCTTGAATTGAGTTCAGCTCGACAAATGCGGGCTAATCCGTAGCCCTTCCCCCACCACCGCTGTCAAGATAAACTGACTTTCAGAAGTGAGTCATCCGAATTTTCCATTATGGGTAAATAATCTGACGAAAGTTTCTGACCAAAATGTACCATCGCGAACAGGGATTGTTGAGCCGCTTACCTATGTTTGTAACTTGGTCGTGTAATACTAATCCAATAGCTGACATCTAGTCGGTCACATCGGTCATTGATTACACGTCTAAATTGCGAACAGTGGCAAGTGGCTCAACAATCCCGGTTCGTGACTGTGCCTGACAGATGTCGTGGTATCCGAACTGAGATGTCTGATCTAAAGGCTTGTCTCAAGTAGTTTTAAGTCTAACAAAGTTTGTAAACATATTGTTGTCTGTTCGACTGAGTTGTATACAGAGTAAAATCAAAATGGTGATACAAAATGTTTCTCACTCAGCTAATGCTAGATAATGGAGTGCAATAAGTCAATTGTTTTTGTTACATACATATTCTCACGCCTGTATTCCCAAGAGGGGTAGGCAGAGCACGTGAATTCAAAAATCCAGTGCCACGTTTAGCAATTTCAGGGTAACTAGATGGTTAAACGTGATATTGCAGTGACAGGTTTCTAGCCCATCGCCCACAATACACTACGTCTTTTCCCAGAGTCGACTCTTGTCACCCACGGGAAGAAAGGGGGAGGTGCTATTCTAACCCGGCACCACACAGAGGTTTAAAACACGTCATACAAAAATTGCTAAAGAAAATGTAAGTATAAAGGCGGACTTATCCCTTAGGATCTAGGGAGGTATTAAAATCCTAAAATATAAATCATCTACCTAATTTAACGATTTGACATGCATTGTGTTGCATTAAATATCCATTTTGTATTACCACTTTGATTTCACCCAGAGAGAAATCTCACAAATAATTGTGTTATCTTTTTTTAAAGCTGAACCATTAAAATAAGATTTAGTTTTTCAAATATTGGTATAAGTAATTTGACCTTGTTACATGCCAGTGATAGTTCTTACTTCTTTGTCAGTTAAAGTTTAAGCTATAGCGGACTGTACTTGTGTCAATGAACTATAGTGTCCGACCGAAGCTTCGGCTTCGGCTTCGGCTTCGGCCACCTTCGGCCAAAAAAACCACCTTCGGCCAAACCTTTGGCTTCGGCCAAAATTTGGCCGAAGCCGAAGGTTGGCAAATCGTGATTTGAAATTAAACAAACGATGCCAGAGCGAGTTTGCCGGCCCGATCGCATTACTTGCAGTTAATTATATAAATTACTGACAACACATAACATAACAACATAGTCACACTTGATTTAGAAACGAAAACTGCGCATAATGTACTGCCGTATTTTTTTACTATTAGCAAATTCTCGTATTTCTTAGGGTCAACATGGGGTCAACACACCTTCGGCTTCGGCTTCGGCTTCGGCCGAAGGTTTTGATGAAAGCCGATTAATCGGCTTCGGCTTCGGCTTCGGCCAAAATTGTACCTTCGGTCGGACACTAATGAACTATCTTTTGTCCCTGTCGGCTTAGCACAGCATGGCGCGAGTAGAGATAAGCGCGACATAGACTACACCTGTCACTGTCTAACTAGAGACATCAGAAAGTGACAGGTATCCATAGAGGATAGACCAACTAGAGAAACAATGATGGCCACCCAGTTCCGCAAACCGTCAGTTTATTTCAACTTATAAACTGTCACAGAAACTGTAAAGAGCCAATAACCATAGAGGAAAAAGCCACCGCGTTACGCGCGATCTTGGGCCGGCCAATAAGAGCACAGCGACCGCCGCCATGTTTTGGCGGAATCGTCTTCGAACAAATTCAATGACATTAGTACTCTATAGGTTCTGTCCTCTATGCAGGTATCTAATTTATCCCTTGTGTGTTCCTGTGCTAAACCTACTAAAGTAAGGCCAACCAGACGAGATAAAGAATGTAAACAAAGTTTCAGAGGTTGACGCCATAACTGCATACGAGTGATAAGGATAGAGATAATAATCTGACTACCGCCACGTAACTCAGTAACGGTACCATTGTTTATGTTTATTATCTCGTCTGGTTGGCCTTACTTTAGTTGCATTGGTGACGTCTTCTGTTAGATTTTTTTTTCTTTATGGCGTATCTTCTGGGCATAAAGGACTTACATAAAAAAATGGGCCTACCTGTGAAGAAAATTGGCTGTCAAGCATTTTTTGTTTTCATAAAATATCCTGTTTTTATTTCTTCATAAACAGTCCAATAGTAAACTGTAACTCTCATAAGTGATGATGTGAATACATTTGTTATAGTTTGTACAGATCGAGTATTAAGTATAGTTATAAATGTTCGTATCTCGAATATTGTAAGGCCACATATTAACGGTTAATTTCAAATAGATGGCCGGAAATTGACAATAAATATTTTAAACGGGTATACGCGCCTAAAAACCCCTGTAAAAAAGTTCCTGATAATTTTCATTATTGACCTTGTAGGAGACAACCGTTTCATCGCTTTTCAGGTCATTGCACCCTTTTGTTTTACCTACCTTACGTCCCGTACGCAAGTCCCGTTAGGGTCAGATCACGAGGAGACGCGACGAGACGCGGCGCGACGATGCATAAAGCGGCCAGTGGTTTCGCGCTACGCAGCGCGGCGCCGCGTTACGTCTCGAGGCGTAGCGCGACGTACCTGAATGCTCACAATGAAATGTGAACCTAATATGTAGCAAATATAGTATATTTTGAGCTGGCAGCGCAGTACCGCTCCCGCACACCGCGCGGGGGGCGGCGTAGCGCGACGCAGCGCTACGCCGCGCTACGTATTCTGTATACCGACAATGAAATATGAACCTTATCTTGTAACAAATAAAGTATATTTTGAGTTGTTGTATTAAAAATTTTCGTGCAGCGCCGCGTCTCGTCTCGTCTCGGTGTGAATTGACCCTTAGAGCGCATTTCCACACGCGTATACCCGAACACTGGTTATAATATTGACGGTCAATTTCCGGCCACCTATAGCTGTATTTAGACTGCAATATGGCAGCATTTTTTGTTTACTCAGATTTGTGTTACTTAATCTATAGGCAATTTGGGCTTGAATCAAAGTATAGATGCTAGTATTAAGTATTTAGTTTCGTTATTGTTAAGGCTTGCGTCTAGGTTAAATTTAACCTGAGGTTAGCGGCTAACCCTGTTCAATGAAGATTGTAGACTAGAGAGATTGTAGTTAAGTTACGTAATTAGAGTTAAAATAAGATGACCGATTAATTTTTGTTTTGTTACAAAATTAAAAGATTTTTATAAACTATGTTAGTATTATTTGCTGTCCATGGAATCCCGATTGATGAATCAATACATAACATACATACACATATTCCCACGCCTGCATTCCCAAGAGGGGTAGGCAGAGCACATGAATTCAAAAATTCAGTGCCACGTTTAGCAATCTCAGGGTAACCAGATGGTTAAACGTGATATTGCGGTGACAGGTTGCTAGCCCAACGCCATCGCCCACAATACACTAACTAACCCTCTGATGAATCAAGCTTGTTACAAATGGGGTAGGCAGAGCACACGAAACGTGATATAGACAAAATCATGACTATTTCACGATTTACAGCCACTTCTAGCATTATTTAGGTTTGAAAACATTAGAGATGTGCCGACTATTCGGCCGCTTTTGTAGTCGGCGACTAGTCGGCTTTTTACTTTGTATGTATTTCTCATTAATATGTACTATATCAGGGGAACTAAAATGAAATAAAACCTTAATTATTCATTATTATTTGGATTTTACAATGCGTGGCTTTTACAAAGCGTGAGATGTATGAAATTCTGCGGCGTTTGCGTCTTTCTTGAGCTAAAGTAGGAACCATTTTACCGGAAACGCGTAAGATATCTGGAATTCTCATAGAGGATAGAACCTATAGAGAAACAATGTTCGCAACCCCAGTCCGCAAATAGTTTGTTGATTTCAACATACTAAACGTCACCGTCACTGTCACAGAAACTGTACAGAGCCAATAACCGTAACCGTAGAGAAAAAGGCACTAGCGTTACGCGCGATCTTGGACCGGCCAATAAGAGCACAGCGATCACTTCAATTGTTTTGCGGAATAATTTCCGAACAACCAAGATGACATTAGTACTCTATAGGTTCTATCCTCAATGGGAATTCTACTGTGCTTACTGTTTTTTCGAGTTGATAAAGTTTGTATGGGAGAGCAATATTTTCGATAATTTTAATACTTTATCACCGTATAAACCTTTCCTGAACTTCAACAAACAGTTAAAAAAAATTGGCCAAATTGGTCCAGGCGTTGTCGAGTTATGCGCTTACCAACACATTTTTCGAAGTGTACTTTGTGGCGCTCGTACGCCAAAACTTTTGGCTTCATGAAAAAAAAACAAAAGATGTAAATTGTAGGCAAATTTCTTTAGTTTTATTTCATAGAGGATAGAACCTATAGAGAAACAATGTTCGCAACCCCGGTCCGCAAATAGTTTGTTGATTTCAACCATTGATGTAGGATAGGAAGGTCCTATCGGCCCTTAACATGATAGCGCACTTGGGAAATGTTCGTTTATTAATATAAACCAAATCACAAAGTAATAGAGTCATTTTTCCGTGAAACCCTACATAGAGGCAAGTTGAGGACAGGTGAGCCTGCAACAAGGGAGCAGAT
>BHDV01003401.1:11133-38899 GCA_005406045.1 Adoxophyes honmai | reverse complement strand
CATCATGATGGCCCATCATGTAGAGGAGCCATTAGCAGCGATGCAGTCGCGCATTTTTGAAACGCGCGACAGCATCGCGACTGTATCGATGCTTATAGTAGCGCAAGTGTATTAAAGGTAGACCATTTGCGACTGCATCGCTGCAAAAAGTCGCAGTGTGTAAGGTGCCTAAGGAATAAGGTGAAATAAAAGTCTCTTGAGAGGGGTAATGTACGATATAATTCAATACATTTCACACCGAAAATGGAGGTCTGACATGCCCAGTTAGTCAACTTACCGTATATTTATTATCTACCTAAACTAAATAATAATAACAATTCAAAATAAATGCTGCAATCGTGGCTACGCTGTCTCATGGGATTCTAAAGTACATTAACGAATTACAAATTATATTTAAGGTTACACAACACCATTAAACGGAGAGATAGACTATACCTGTCACTGTCTAACTAGAGACGTCAGAAAGTGACAGCAGGTTGACGGTTAGTTCTTCTTGCCGTTACATACAACCGGCATCTGACGTGGCAAGATTCTAAGTACAGTATTACCAAACAAAGAATGCTTCAGGCTGCGTAATAAATCAGTTTTGTGGCGCGGGAAACTTCGATCTACCAATGATAAAAGAGATTTTTTCGCGCGCTGAACACTTGCGTTGTGATTGGTTATTGATTGAAGTCTTGGACAGATGACCTTTGACAGATGTCTAGCACCCCAGCGCCAAATGCGTCGAGTAGCCGACTAGTGTGTGCATAGCAAGCAAAATTGAGCCCAGAGCGTTTGTAAATAAAGTTCAATATAGATAAATTACTCGTTAGGCTACTCTCGGATATCGTTCTGCGCTTCTCGGCGCAGACGGCAACAGCCGATGTGACTTATTTTCTTGGTAATACTGTAGTAGTGTATTCCATGGAAAAAGCGCGAACTTACCTCCACTATTTAAAATCTTCTCAAATTCTATTTTTGGACTATAATAGTGACAGTAAAGTCTTTCCATCAGGAATGCTCGGGGCAACATTAACCCCTCGTATGCTTAGACACGGATTCGTGTTATAAGTATTTTTAAATACTTTTTATATTGGGATTTAAATTGAAAGCGCTCGTATTTTTGTTTTAATCCAACATAAGTAATAAAAATGTTGGTTCTGAACAAAATAAATATAAAAAATCAAAGCTGTAAAAAAACTTTTTTTTTTCATGTAATCTGCAGAATTTAATATATTTTTACCTTCCAGCACACTAGGGGTTAAAAACTTATCAATTTCACGACTAGGTAACTGGATATGATATAGCTGCCAAAACTTGTTATTCCCTAGGAAAAATATTCACAAAAAAAACATATTTTTATACAAGTAATCCTTAAAAATACCTTTCAGCATCCCAAACGTCTGTGAACCGAGAAAAAAAATAGCCTACAAAACAAAATGAGATTATATTTGGCAGTCAAAAAGTAAAATAAATAAAATACGCTTACAAATTAAAGTGTATCTCACACCCTTGGGGTGTATTCGTTATTTCTAATTCGCGAAAGTTGTAAAAACAATCTCGTAGAATCAAACGTGGTAATATAATACCAAAGTATAATAAAGTTATTTACTTAAATTAACTTAAAAACTAAAGTGGTCCTGTGAACGAATACTAAAAAAATACACGTGAATATTTTAAATATTCAGATCATTTGAGATTTTTTTTTATATTTGAAATATATTTGCGCTATTTTATGTTAGCCACTGACTCGGAAAGACCAGTGATTCTCAAACTTTAATACAGTATAATCTCACTAATCCGCCACTATTAAAAACCGAAGGGTGCCGGATTATTGGAATGTTCGGATTACTGGATTATAGTGAAAAAGTCACAGGTAATTAATAAAATAAAGCATTTCATAGAGGGAGTAATGTCTTGTGTTGGAGTATAATTTACTTTTTTAATTGTAAACTATTGTCATCATCATAATCATCATCATCAGCCTATATACGTCCCACTGCAGGGCACAGGCCTCCTCTCAGTATGAGAGGGCTTGGGCGATAGTTCCCACGCGGGCCCAGTGCGGATAGGGAACTTCACACACAACGTTGAATTACTTCGTCGCTGTGTGTAACTATTGTCACTTGAAAGTAACAATTACGTAAGCACGCGGAGGTGATAAATTTCGAGGATACACTGCTAGTGAGACGAGAAAGTGTTCGGAGGGTGCCGGATTATTGGACGTGTCGGTCTATCGAAGTGCCGGATTAGTGAGATTATACTGTATTTTCATGTCGAATGGAGACCACGGACCAGCAAGCGCAGCGTAGGACGTCCACCTACAAGATGGACAGACCTTATAAAGGTCGACGGACGTTGGATGCAGGTCGCTTCCAACCGGTACATGTGGGAGTCCAAATGGCAGGCCTGTTTAGCAGTGGACGTCCTAAGGCTGAGATGATGTTTTTTTTTTCAATTAATACTTTTAAACTCTAGCTGTGGAAGCAGCTTAGATGAAATAATACAATTTTACAATAGGAGAACGGGAAAGTGACGACCCGGTATTTTATTCCGAATTTCCGATGGCCCGGTACCGGGTCGCCTCCAATAGTTTGAGAATCGCTGACCTAAGTATCTCTTTGTAGATTAATAAAGATTTAACGTCACTCCGAGTTCTCTAAATACCTTTCGTAAATGAAACTCTGTCAGACCCATGTTTAGTGTCTAATAGGCAAGAAAAACTTTGTTCGTCAGTTAGATTACTTAGATTATTAAAAAATACTTTTCATGTACAAGCATACAGCGATTTGAATGACGTCACAACGTGATACAATAAGGCGTGACGTCACAAGCCCCCACTCCGGAAGTTTGAAGATCTAAACCTTTTTTTGATTTTGACTAGGTATTTGACCATAACTGAGGGACCAATTAAAGTGATATAATTTCAACCCAATCATTTCTATTCAGATATAAAATTGTCAAGTAAAGTTTCATATAGTTACCAAATGGGGTGAATTTTCACACAAAAATGGAATGATACAATAAAAAAATATCCCATTTGACAACCAGTTGGGTTACTTTTCTCCTACGTAACCAGTTACCAAAGTCACCTTCGCGGTAAGATTCCATATTCAAATAATCATACGTTATACAATAAAATTATACCAAAATAAAAACTGTCTAAGATTATAAATCTCGTGTCACAGACGCAACAAGACAGCGTAGCCATAGGAATCACATTTTAGGAATTTATAATAATAATACCGTATAACAATTCAAAAATCACAGGTTCTAGACAGATCTATAGCTTAACTAGTCTTGCCAGCCAGTTGTGGCCGGCTTCGAACATTCTTGATCGCAAGAATAATATTTTTTTAGTCTGGCAACGAAGTCGTCATTTATAAAGCGTCTGCCACATTATACTGTTCATGTTCAATGAAATGGTAGAAAACAATGTTAGTGCGATTTTCGGGTGATTTCATGAATTTATACACTGTTCTCTTACAAATAGGGAAATGATTAAGTGTATATTTATTACGCTTCGATAAAAAAAACTTGCTTAGTAATAATGCAGTGTATATGAAACTGGTGCCATATTGTATGTGATTGTCACTAAGAAGTGTGCTTAAAAGAACCAGATCAATCTTTTGTGAGATCTGTCATGAGGTAGGTAGTTTTAGATTTACCAATGTACCAACAGCCCATAGTCACAATATCAATAATAATAATTAAGCGAAACATTTACATCATTCATGTTTCTACATGAGTAGTTTTCGGTATACGTTTCACGAATTCAGCTTGTTATTTAGATTTCTTTCGGCTTTTTGTTTGAAGATTACGACATAGAAATCGACAGACAGGTACGTCCATTTTGAGAAATTAAGTAAGATCTAATTACTTACACAGAGAACACCTCTTGTCTATGGAGCTATGTCATTGGGTCGTCAGTTAAAGAACGTCAAGTATCAAAATGTAACAATGTATCAAATGTAGCAATGTATAAGATACATAACACAAATCGCTCGAGAAAACAATGCATGATGTAAAATAATTGTACATATTTATGTTATGACTATGGAAAGTTTCTATAAAAGTATCTAAAATTTCCGCCCTTATGACAGACTTAAAAAAAAACAGGATTATACCTTATATTATTCTTGCGACCCTTTATACCGTTTCCATAACCTTACTCATTCAATAAGCTTAACCGATTGAACACGATCCATAGACTAGAGTGTCGCAACGGGACGGCTTGGCGCCATTCGTGCTGTCAAGTTGGCAATAGATGCGCGTAGTGTTGCCAGCGCAGAAAAAAAACAAATGTTGCCATTTTTTACTTCATTTTTTATTAGCTGCATAAATTGAAGTGCATGATCGTTTAAAAAAAATCGAATGCCTTAATATAAAATAGTCTTAGTTTTTTTTTATAACCAACAAGCTACGCGCATCGCTTCAACAATTTAGTACTAAGTGTAAATAAATAAATAACGCATCTATCGAAACGCAAAGAAACACGCGGCATTTTCAAAGATTGTCTTTGAATTCGGAACCAGCCAAGCGTGAGTCGGACTCGCACACGACGGGTGCCATGCCAGTGTGAAAAACGGGCAAGAGTGTGGCAACACAAACACAAAGTAAGAGAAAGAAAAGAGAGAGCTAACTAGATATAAAATCCTCATCAACAGGGGTCGAATTTTTCATCGCATGATCCGAGGCAAGAAAACTATGGAGTCGATATTAAAATTAAATTATTATTCAAACCATACTCATACTCATTCATTTAATTAAGAATTAAATTAAATTGTAAATATAATAAATCGTTATAAGTAGAAATAAATTACATTGTAAATAAAAATAAAGTAAAATAAAACATTACTTTTATTTTGTGCATCTAGTTTCCAATATCCATAAAGCTTGTAAATACAGGAATGAGTGCCTCAAAATCTTGACAAGGTATGGCATGTGCATTGTCCATTTCAAAATTACAATTGTAAAACGAGTAAATAATGGCAAATTTCTCCATATTTCAATTTTATTCAGTAAGATTAATTTTCGATTAACATTTTTAATCTGTTAACCTGCACAAGGGGCAAAGTATTACGGGACTAAGAAAATTAGTGAGTATGAGTATGAATATGAATTAAAAGTTTAATTTTAATATCAACTCCAAAGTTTTCTTGCCTCGGGATCATGCGATGAAAAATCCGACCCCTGCTCATCAATTAGCATAAGTTTTCAATAGTATTGTAGCCTCTTTCACACCACAAAAGAGATAAATATAGAAGTCAATCAAGTGTATGTACTTCACTTTTCATACCAACGCTCGGCGGCCGCCCTAGGGATGTCAATTATTATGGCTTGTAACTATCATGGTGGTGGCACTCGAGTATCTAGTGGAAAACACTCGCAAAGCAATTCTAAAATACTTTTTAGTATTTGACAGTTCAAGTAGTGACTCAAAAGTTGCAGAATCGTTCAGTCAGAGGCGCGTCTCAAGCGGACGGCCGCTCGGACTGGAGATGTCGTGTCTATGTACCTGATGTACCATCGAACCAATTGATTACTGACCCACCATAGAACCTATTCACAGTGAACGTCATAGTGACCTTGCATTGATTGACAAAGGAAATGTTTATGACGTTTACTGTAACAACGTTCTGCGGTGGGTCAGGAATCAGTTGGTTCGATAGTAGCTAGGGCTCACTTTGTATGGAGATTGAATTCTGCCTTTTTTTTTTGAGACGTTAGCAAGCTATAGAGTCGACTTTACGAATAAAATTCAAAACGAAATCTTCTTCATACTGGTCCATTTATTTGTTAACTTCACTTCAAACACAATCGTGATTCTTTGCGTATCGACAGAGCTTAATAAATATTTAAAGAAATCTAAAATATTATCGGCCGCCATAGACAAGACTTTTCCAAAAACCCATCACGTTATACTCTGAGACACAATTGGTACTCTATTTGTTTTATAGAATTTATCGATTTAAATTAAAATTCTTCTTACAATTACTAAATAAGTAAGAAAACACTTTACCGTATAAAAAAGAGCACTAAACAAAAAGATAAACAAGATAGTGAAATACAAAGGCGGACTTATGGGGATATACTTATAGGGATGTCTTATAGCCAACCTTTGAGAGACAGAAAGGAAATTTCATCGAAAATTAATGACCGATTTTTTCCTTTTGAAAATGTAACATGTCATCGTTGATTTATTTGAGTTGTTATTGATTCGGTTACTTTTTTTTTAAAAGTTATGTAGTTTTTCTAAAGCATGTCAAAAAACCCTGTACTATATGCAGAAAAGATATTGAAAAAAAAAACGCATTTTATAAATCAACTACTTAAAGTGAACTAAAGCCACTCACTCACGTTTTAAATCGAGTTTAGCTCGACATGTTTCTGACTAGTACCAGATGTAGTTGAAGGGACTATGTAGTTGGAAACATGTCGGTTCAAACTCGATTTCAGACGTAATTTACCCTTTATTTTTACCATAACTGAGTCTTACAGTAGTTTCATGTAATATTTTACCTTTTCCAATGTGCTTTTTTTAATTTCAATAAAATAATTGTATTATACACAGTATTTGATACTAAAATACATAGTGATTTAGTACAGAGTTTTCATGATTCTTCATAATAGTATTTCAAGTATAACGCAATGGGTATAGAGTGAAAATATCCCAAAATGGCGGCCGGGACTAGCATTATTTTTGGCCAAATCTCAATATGCCTACTATTTGAATTTCTTCATAAGAAATTTCCATTAAATAGAAAACAATAACATACAAAACCAGTTGTGAGTACATGCGGGTGTATGGACGCTTCACTTTGCAAATACTCTGTTAATTTTAAGATTTGAAAATTCAACAGATTTTTTTTTCTCTGGAATCCCAAAGTAAAACTAAAGTGAAGTCCAGAATTAGGCGAACTAACTTGACAGCCGAAAATGTTGCCAGACATAGGAAAAAATAAATAGTGATAAGTTTATGTCGACGTAAATATGTCGATATTACCATGTGCTTTCTATAAATCTGATTCTATTTAAATTTTATCTAGTAATTCGTCAAACTTTCACACTCTTACATAATTTGCCAAATATGGACGAACTACTGCAATTTACCGCGATTTAATATGATCTGAAGGATGTACGATTTACTAACAAAAATTGATCCAAGTTGGTGTATTTTTAATTTCTACCAATTTTTATGATTATTCATTTACTTAGTAAAATTGTTAGTTTGATTCCAAACACAATAATAAAGATAACAAAACTTTTTACTTTAAACATCGATATTAAGGCGAGGTTCTACTAGATTTGTACCCCGCGCCCCTCTCGCGCAAAAGAAGGCGAAGGCGGGGTAGCGGGCGACGCGGCAGGTTGTCAATACGTTGGGCACGCGGTCAAGTTTTAGAATAAATATGAATTTAAAAAATAAACAACATCGATTGAAAACTATAATTTAGCAGGTTCTCTGTAGTACTTAAAGATAAATATTTCCATATAAAAATTATGTAGAAATTAAAAAGAATAAAACCAAATGATGGGTTTTAGTTTTTATTTTTGCCTGTTTTCGAGAATTTATATGATCGAGGAAAGTACATCCTATCGCGTAACCAATTAGCACGTTCCTTAGGCAATATCTTTACGTATAACATATATTTTTTTCAAGACTGTAATTTAGCAGAAAGTATGTAAAACATTAGATCTTGCAACCTTCAATTCCGTCTCCCTTGGAATACCTCGCCTTAACAGCACTGGCCAAACTGTGGCAACTTTAGTGCACAATGAACTGTCAAGTTAGTTCGCCTAATTTTGGACTCCACTTTAGATGACTAGTGCAATAACACTTATTACTGTTTGTTATAATGATTAAAATACAAACGGTATCAGCATTTGCGGCGATGCCTTGTGTTTACTTAAAAATGAAGTTTTGACAGTTAAGATTCAAATCTTAAAATCAACAGAGTATGTCTGAATGGAAACCACACATATTAATATTTGATTATTTCTATTTTTCGAATAGTTTTGACAAATCGTGCAGTAACGTGAGGTTGTGTTAGTCGTTTTTAAAAATTGTGTACCTAGTTAAAGGTAAAACCATCCAAAAAGTGGAGAAAATTGTTTTTTTTTTTTTTTTTCAAAATTGTTGCTGTGTATACTAAATAACATTATACAGTATGTTACTAGTACCCAGGCTTCATTTAAAGGATGTTATAATAACATTAATATGTTACTAAACCATGGCATTAATTTCATTAAATATCGAACTCTTAAGACTTCAATAAGTGTAATAAAATTTTAATTGGCAGCAATGTAAAGCAAATAATAATAAATATCGACTGTCCTATACCTTATCGGTTTAGGCAGTTAAAACAATGTAAATAATCTTGACGTGTCTTTTTATTTAAACGTACACTTTATAAATCGAAATCTTTACATTTTACAATTTAGGTATGAAAAAATCATTTACTTTCATAATTGAATTGTATAGTGTAACGATTTTCATTTTTAGACTGCGTATTTCAATAAAAAGACATGTCAAGATTGTTTATATTGTTTTAACTACCTAAACCGATAAGGTATAAATACACATTTTTAACAAACAACTCATCAACCACACGTTACGTTCACACTTAGTCGTCCGCACGGCGCATTCGGCGAGCGTCTGTCAGCGAAGGTGTAGTGTAAAAACGACGTCGGGTGAACGAAAAAGTGTAATAGTCTTATAGAGACGAATGACAAAGTTCCTTCGAAAAATTGCCTATCTACATTCATTTTATAATTCAGTCCTTTTTAAACAAGCTACTACGGTTTCCTCTCATACGATGTAGGGTAGATTACCCGTAATGTTTTAAACTTCCGTGATACCCACTCATATTTATTAAAATGGTATTAGTTACCTCGACGTTTCGGCCGCGTTACCGCGAGCGTCGAAACGCCGAGGTAACTAAAACCATAATTAAAAAATAATGTGATTAAGTACAGATAAGTGATAAATAAATTACACTTTTTTTTATTTCTTACATTTAAAATTGAACAATGTATTTTTTTCTTCTTAAGTTCTTAAACACTTCTTGTATTACAAAACTATGGTATTGTTTTAGTTTAGTTTATCAACGCAACATAGAATATTGCAGGATTTCGCTGTATTTAATGTCAATACTTTATCCCAATTTTTTTACTAAAATTTAAGCTATAATGTGTCTTCTTGAAAAATAAGAACTCACTTTTTAAATCGAGTTTAGCTCGGCATGTTTAGTCGAGCGAACAGAGCGGTGGCGAGCAGTGCACGTTTGACAGCAGCCAATTACTAAATCGCGGCTTCTAGACGAAACACGTCGAGCTAATCACAATTTAAAACGTGAGTTATCCATATTTTTTAACATGAGTGAGTCTCACGGTAGTTTAATATTATATAATGCGTCTTATTACTGCAAATACAGATGTAGTGAGAAACTATTTTCCTTCGTAAATGTTCGGAAAAGTTCGTATTTATCGTTTTATTACTTAAAACAATTACAATTATTATTTAAAACTGGATATTTACCATATATTTTACGGAATGAATTCCCTTTAAAATGGGCACCGAAGCTATTTGAGAGAAAACGATAAATACGAACTTTTCCGAACATTTACGAAGGAAAATAGTTTCTCACTACATCTGTACATGCCTATATAAAATCCTCATTTTCAGATATAGTCAATTTCATTTTTGACCACCCTTTTTTTCTATGAAAAACGGTAAAAAACCTTTATTTTTTACAAGTTTTAATAGAAAAAAAAAAACTATGTATATCTGAAAATGTCATTTTTGCAAATATTAGCAGTAATAGAACGAACGGGTAATTTACCCTACCAAAGTTACCCTACACCATCCACCCGCATGACCCTACAACTATGTTACCTCGCCGAAACCGTCCCGTGGCGACGCAGCGAAAATAATACTGACGCGAGAGAGCTCGAAAATAAACTTATCTATAACCAAAATCAGTACTGGGGTGATAGGGGTAACACTACTTACAGTAACACAGGTGTACACAGACATCGGATAGGGTAAGCTGGGGTCCGTGGGACCGAGGGCGAGGCGGGCCCGGTACTGACGTGGCTGTAATGGTTAAGGGCTGTGCTGCTTTTTTGGCTTCTTCAAGTTTTCCTCGTCGGCGCCCGATCTTGGCACCTGTGGGAGACGGTTTTTGGTTACCCTAAGGTGGGTTTACCCTAGCGCAGGGGTTCCCAATCTTTTAGAATTTTGTCACGGCGCCCTACCCAGCGTATTTGAAAAAGGTACAGTAACAGTACAAATAGGCTCAAATAACGGTAGTGTTTAGGTTGACAGTGTAAAAGTGAAAATGGTTTCGGATAATGATAAAGAATCGACTCACGGTGGCGCCCCTCAATACTTTCTGCGGCGCACAGTTTGGGAACCCCTGCCCTAGCTGATGGGTAATCGATTGGTAACTAAAACTGATACATACGATATGTACATATGCAGGGTGGACGAAAATTGACTGTAAATATTTTAATCAGTGGTCGGGTATACGCCCCTGAAAGCCCCTTTAAAATATTCACTGAACATTTTCAGTATTGACCTTGTAGGAGAGAAATCTTCCATCGATTTTCTGGTCAAAGCACTCTGTGCTATACCTACCTTAGGTCCCGTAAGCCGGAGTGTACGGTACGCACCTGCAATCGTTTGACTTTGCGTTGCTATGCGGTTGACAAAAAGCCAGAGTGCAAAAGACTGGGCAATATTTTCAGATGTTTGAAAATTTGGTCCACCCACCACAAAAACCAGTGGTCAAAATCTTTACGGCCAGTTTCCGGCCACCCTGTATACATAACGGCGTGTCTGTTATCTGTACATTGTGTGTGTGTGTGTGTCTGTCTGTCTCTCACCTCAGTGTACCGCTCTACCTTGAGCGACACGATCCATACTAGTCTCTCTCTTTCTCTCTTTACGACCGAGCGCGTTTGTGTTTTTCGTTCGAGTGTGCCTGTGTGCGTGTGTAAGGACGCGTGTTTGTTTGTGCGTGCATGCGTGTCTGTATTTATCTGTTTGTGTGTGTGTGTGTGTCTGTCTGTCTCACCTCAGTGTACCGCTCCCCCTTGAGCGACACGATCTTGTTGTCGCGGTAGCGCACCATCTTCTTCGACTCCATAATGGTCTCTCTCTCTTTCTCTTTACATTACATTATGCATGTTTATATTTCAACTAGCGTGTTTATGCGTGTCTGTGTTTCCATGCGAGCGTGCCTGCGAGCATATGCGTGCCTGTTTGTGTGTATGCGTGGGTGTGAGTGTGGAAACGTGTATTTGTGTTTGCGTGGATGCGTGTTTGTATTTGTCTGTGTGCGTGGATGCGTGTCTGTGTTTACTGTGTGCGTGCATGCGTGTCTGTATTTATCTGTTTGCGTGTGTGTGTGTGTGTGTATATGTCTCTCACCTCAGTGTACCGCTCCCCCTTGAGTGACACGATCTTGTTGTCGCGGTAGCGCGCCATCTTCTTCGGCTCCATCATGGGCGCGAGCGGCTTATTCTGTCTCTCTCTATCTTTCACGGACACACTCACTCTTTCTCTTTACATTACATCGCGTGTTTTATGTGAGCGAGAGTGTTAGTCTGTTTGCGTGTGCCTGCGTGCTTGAATGCGTGTTTGTATTTACTGGGTGCATGTATGTGTGCGTTGTGTGCGCGTGTGAGTGCGTGGCGGCGTGTGTTTGTGTGCGTGAATGAGTGTCTGTATTTATCTGTTTGTGTGTATGCGTGTATCTGTGTCTCTCACCTCAGTGTACCGCTCGCCCTTGAGCGACACGATCTTATTGTCGCGGTAACGCACCATCTTCTTCGGCTCCATCTTGAGTGCTCTCTCTCTCTCTCTCTCTCTCTCTATTACATTTTGCTTGTTTGTATTTGAGCGAGAGTATTTATGTTTGTGTTTCAGTGCGTGCGTACCTGTGTGCGTGCATGCGTGTCTGTATTTTTCTGTGTTTTTGAATGTTTGTCTGTATGTTTGTGTGTGTCTCTCACCTCAGTGTACCGCTCGCCCTTGAGCGACACGATCTTGTTGTCGCGGTAGCGCACCATCTTCTTGGGCTCCATCTTGGGCGCGAGCGGCTTGTGCTCTTTCGTGTCAGAGTTCTTGTCCACGTAAGAGTAACTGAAAGAAAAATTCACTATTAAACGAAGACTCAGTTGAGCCATTTTAAAGGACCCAGTGATCGACTCTGCACTAATGGTTGACATTTTCAGCCCTATTGCAAAGGCAAAAAAAGGTGAAAAGTAAGTCAGTCATTGAATCAAACTATGGAACGTTAAAAATTTAAAGTTATAAAAAGCTGTACATTTTTTTTCTCAATTTTGAAAATATGTTTTCTTCCGACTTAGAATAAATTAAAAGAACAATCGTCACTAAATAAAATTAATTCGTTTTAGAGGTGTAGTTTTACATTTAATATTTCGAATTTTTACTGAAATTTTAATCGGACTAGGTCAGTATTTTTATCGAATATGGTATTTTTAGAAACTAAAAGTTTTTGAACAATGAAAAATCGCCCGTCGAGGACTCTTTGGCCCACGGCGGGTGTCCGGAGCCGGACACGGTGGGTATCCGGAGCCACACGTGACGGGTGTCCTTGGTGGTAAAGTGGACAGAAGCGCTTCGACTCTTACCAAGTTGAATTCCGAGTCACTCACCAAGCAATGATCAAATGCATGGACTATTGTTATACTAATAGCTTTAACGTCTGGTACCGACTAGGCTAATTTACATACATACATACATACATACATATTCTCACGCCTGTATCCCCAAGAGGGGTAGGCAGAGCACATGAATTGAAAAATACAGTGCCACGTTTAGCAATTTCAGGGCAACCAGATGGTTAAACGTGATATTGCAGTGACAGGTTGCTAGCCCATCGCCCACAATACACTAACCCTTTCCCAGAGTCGACTCGTACGACACCCACGGGAAGAAAGGGGAATCAAGAAAATCAAGAAATCAAAGAAATCAAGGGGGGGGGGGAATCAGTCTAGTAGTTTTAATAAGTAGTTTAGGACATTTCAGTCGAGTTACAGGGTATTTTAGTCGTGTTGTGTGTAATTTAGTCGAGTTGTGGGTATTTTAGTCAAGTTGCGAATGTTTTAGTAACTAAAAGTGGCGCTAAATCGCTGGTTCGTGGCGGGTGTCCGAAGCCGCACGTGACGGGTGTCCGGAGCGGGATTTCTGAGCGCCACGTGGCGGGTGTCCGAAGCGAAAAAACCTGGCCAACTTAAATGCCGAGCGCTGTAAATACAAACAGGCATCACTCACCGAGCGATGATCCGGTTCTTCAGCTCATTATCGTTACACACCGGTGCCCTAGCGGCCGAATGCAAAGCAGCAGGCGCGAGCGCCTGGCCGTGCTCGCGGCGGTGTAACAGCGTGGCCGCCGCTCGCTCCACGTCCCCGCAAGCGATTGACACGCAATGCTTTATCTGTAAAAAAAACATATTTAACATTAAACTACCGTGAGACTCACTAATGTTGAAAATTTAACGGATAACTCAGTTGCGCGAAGAGAGCGGAGGCGCGCAGTTCGCGCTTGGTTGCAGCAGCCGCCGCGGCTCCTAGATGAAGGGCTACGAATTAGTCCGAAACATGTCGAGCTTAACTCGATTTAATGAACGTGAGTTAGGGAGCGTCCATAAATTACGTGAGGTGTTTTTTTCAATTTTTTGACCCTTCCTCCCCCCTTCGTGAGATGTCATGAGATTTTATTTAACCCCCTCCCCCACCCCCCAATCTCACGTTAGATTTGTTAAAAATTGGGTTTCTTACGTAGACGCGACCCCCTCCCCCCCTTAAACACCTCACGTAATTTATGGACGCCCCCTTATCCGTTAAATTTTCAACAAAAAAAAACATTTTTAGCGGCCCGTGTAGGTTTAGAATAACACCTCTCCATTTCTTGCTTGGATGTCGTAAGAGGCGACTAAGGAAATAGGTTTAGGTATGCTTTAGGCGACGGGCTAGCAACCTTTCACTATTATACCTGCCAGCTCGAAACCTAAAAAAATGCTAGAAGCGGCCTCAAAACGTGAATTAGTCATAGTTTTGTCTATGGAACGCTTCGTGTGCTCTGCCTACCCCATTTGGGAATACAGGCGTGATGATGTATGTAAAGAATCCGTACCAATATATAACTGTGAAAGTGTGTTTGTTTGTTTGTTTGTCCGTCTTTCACGGCTAAGCGGAGCGATGGATTGACGTGATTTTTTAGGTAGATATAGTTTAGGGCATGGAGAGTGACATAGGCTACATTTTCCTCTTCAAAACCCCCCCTTTCCCTAAAGTGAGGAGTGAAAGTTTTCAATGTAGAAAGCTATAAAATTGCTATGTGTGCTATCTCTTCTGTGATACCCCGAATTTAACGCGAGCGGAGCCGCGGGCAAAAGCTAGTAAAGAATATTTATTAGATTAAACATGGTATTACAGTGCAGGTTGTGGTTATTCAATTACATATTTGTTCATTCCTCATAAAAAGAACAAAATAAATGCAATAGTATCTGTCTGTCTGTCTGTCTGTCTGTTCTTACCTCCATGGCGCAGGTGTTGGGAAACATCTCGTGCAAGACAGCGCATTGGCCGGAGAGCAGGCTGAAGTCATCGCCCTCTAACGCTGTGCGGCGACCTTCCGCGCCCTCAGAGCTTTCCGAGCTCGAGTGAGAGCTGTTGACAAATTGATGTTGCACAGAATCTTTCACATAATGTTCGTACGCGGGTCTGATTCGCACTTGACCGGTTTTTTTTTTGCAATGTGATAATACCAAGAAAACTAATTGTATCATGTGAAATAAATGACGGCATCAAAAGAAAAGCTTCCTTGGAGAAATACGAGCGCTATGGCAACTACATATTTCCGAAAATACGAGATTTATGGGTAAAAACAAAAGTATACTTCTTCATGAACATTGTTACAGAGTCAGGTACTTTCATAACCTAAAATGATTCTCTGTTACAAAGACACACTCTATAATACCAATATCCCATCTTGGATGGAATATAGTAAAAGGGTTAATACATACATACATACATATTCTCACGCCTGTATTCCCAAGAGGGGTAGGCAGAGCACATGAATTCAAAAATCCAGTGCCACGTTTAGCAATTTCAGCAGGGTAACCAGATGGTTAAACGTGATATTGCAGTGACAGGTTGCTAGCCCATCGCCCACATTACACTAACCCTTTCCCAGAGTTGACTCTTACGACACCCACGGGAAGAAAGGGGGAGGTGCTATTCTAACCCGGCACCAAAAGGGTTAATACCAGCCTAAATGTGGGATGGATGATACCTAGACCCCACTATTGGAGGTGCAAAATGGTAGCTGTCAATTTTTTAGGGACGGGTAATCAAATCATATTTTGTGATGTCGATATCGATATACTCGATATTTCAATACATTTTTTTTATGTACAAGTACCGTTTATTTGCATACAATTTAATGTTCTTTTGGGATCTATGATAATCTTTAGCATTAAAAATATAAATCGTTATTAGTACAACAAAAAATCTTACTTTTCTTATGTTTCAAGTTGCAGGATAGTGCATGAACACTCTTGAGATAAAACTTTTCAGTACAGCTAGGTTAATACTGTCCATTTAGTCTTATACTGACAATAATTTATTTTTACTTCAATAAATAGTCCATGTCATCTTACAACATTTCTACGATTATTTAGCTGTGTTTACGATTATTCGTCTAACAATATTTTATACAATAGAAATTAAATGTCATTAGACTGTCATTATAATTACTTATCGACATTCAAAAAAATTTTTACCCTTCCCTAGTAATGTGACGAAATTGACAGCTATCTTTTTATTTTTTTAAGTATTTACTTACTTACAAACAATACAATCCGGATAAAACTACAATGGGGACATTTCCAATTTTCGACAGACTTATGGAGTACAAGAAATGTACTCACCGGCTAGGTTTAGTAGCTGTAGGCAGCATCTCAGTCAGAGAGTGCAGCGTCATTGTCAACTTGTCACTGCCGCTGGAAGATTCCTCTGTAAAAGATTAAATTAATTTAATATATGTATGTGTCATGTAGTGCCTAAAGGTGTCATAAATATTAGGATATCTTAGGGGACCCGCATACGGGCCACCAGCCACGGCTACAAAACGCAGACACCGCATATTTCCTGTAGTTTTGATACTTTTTAGAGTTCCATACCCAAAGAGTAAAAACGGGTCCCTATTACTGAGACTTCGCTGTCAATCTGTCTGTCTGTCACCAGGCTGTATCTCACGAACCATGGCAACTAAGTACAGAGTTGAAATTTTCACAGCTGATGTATTTCTGTTCAAATAATAATAATAAATAAGGAGGGTTTCCATAGAATAAACGTGTTTTTTGCTGTTTTTGGTACGGAACCCTTCGTACGCGAGTCCGACTCGCATTTGGACGGTTTTTTATCCTACCAAACCAACACTTGATGTTTTTCTGCACATCCGCACCCGCATTGGCGTCCGCAGATGTGGGTCTCTTAAAATCCGCATCCGCACCCGATGTGAAAAATAATGCAACCGCAACATCCCTAGTATGTAGTGAAAATTAACGGATTACTCACGTTGTTTATACCGAGATTAGCTTGACATGTTTAATGCTCGTACTACGTCTGTGGTCGGTGTGAACGAGCCTTTAGAGCAGTGCTTCCTAACCTGGGGGTAATTACCCCTTTAGGGGTAAAATGGAAATTCTAGGGGGGTAACAGATGGCACTAAATAAAATAATAGTACGTTTGAATATGTGTGATTTTAATTATTTTAAATTAGCTAGGGGTAAACTCAATTCCCATACTTGTTCACAGGGGTAGTGACATTGAAAAGGTTAGGAACCACTGCTTTAGAGACTGATGTTGTTAGTGTTGTGTGCTACCCGTCTTTTGACAATAATAGTGAATGTGTTAGCGAAAATGTGGGTAGTTGTAAACTGCTGTCAGCTGTGCCTAGTAGTCGCGCGGAAAGAGCGGCTGCACGCAGTGCGCGTCTGTCCGCTGCCGTGGCGCGTAGCTCCAGATGATGGATCACGGATTGATCCGAAATATGTCGAGCTAATCTCGGTATAAACAACGTGAGTAATCCGTTAATTTTCACTACGAGTGAGTCTCACGGTAGTTTTATGTGTAAAATCCCTTGTATGTACTCACCATGGCTGGAGGGTGGATCGCTCTCCTCAGCGGTCAGCAGAGCCTCCAGATCGACCACCCAGGAGCAGACCCGCTCCACATCAATATGCGCAAACTGAGGCACATACGCTGACATCATCTCGATGAATCCTGGGACAATATTTGTATTCTCAGCAATATAGTTTTAAGTAAACACTTTATTCTACAAAAGGAAAACACACACAAAATACAAAAAACAAAATTAATAAGCAACATTAATTAAAAATTAAAAAACCCCTGACGAGCCCCATCCGATGGCTTTACTGAACATGTAACATTCTCATCACACCTAACAAAATTAAAAGACCTGATGACCTTGAAGATCTGAACTGATTTCCACCAAACATAGCTAAGAACACTCTCGACGGATATAGCTTTCGAACAAAAAAAACCGCATCAAAATCGGTTCATCCGTTTGGGAGCTACGATGCCACAGACAGACACATACACATTTACACACACACACACAGACACGTCAAACTTATAACACCCCGTGGGTTAAAAATTATATATACAAATGAAATGGCAAAGTACAAAGGCGGACTTATCCCTTAAGGGATCTCTTACAGCCAACCTTTGAGAGGCAGAAAGGAAACTAAATTATTGACACCGACAAAAAGAGATACAATAAACATGGTGAAATATAGTACAACAAATATTGACAAATTATACTATATAAATATACATATAATAGAATATTACGTAAATTATATAGTTTATAAATAGGTATATAAATACAATAATAAAGAGATCGGTATAAAAATAACACAAAAATATAAATTTTAAGAAGGAGGTGTCCGCCGTATCTTCTTCAGGTGTTCCCTGTTAGTTTTACTTAAGCCTCATAAAATATAAGATAAAAAACAATAAAGCAAAAATACCATGTGGTGTCCAGGTTCGAAATAACATCTCTGCATTTCTTCTTTGGAAGTTCAGAGGTGACTACGGAACTATACTTACTTATCATCACGCCTAAGCCGGGGTAGCCCAGCGGTTCGAACTGTGGCCTCTCAAGCAGAGGGTCGTGGGTTCAAAGCCCGGGCTCGCACCTCTGAATTTTTCGGAATTTATGTTCGATATCAAATTTGATATTTATCACGAGCTATTCGTGAAGAAAAACATTGTGAGGCAACCTACACACAGCGACGAAGTAATTCAATGTTGTGTGTGAGGTTCCCAATCCGCACTGGGCCCGCTTGGGAACTATCACCCAAGCCCACGGATACTGAGAGGCCTGTGCCCTACAGTGGGACGTATATAGGCTGATGATCATGATCATCACGCCTATATGCCTACTCTATTTGAGTATTACAGGCTTGATGTCTGTGTAAATTAAAATTAAAATAGATATTTCTATCTCACAAATGAAACAGTTGAACAGTTTTTTTTTAAATGCTGGTAGAGTAGACTTGAAAATACATGTAATAGTGCACTTAGGAGCCTATTTGTATAAATAAAATATATAATTTAGAGAAAATTATCTACAAAGTTGATGTTCACTGTGAAGAATGACTGCAAATGCAAACCTTTGTGTATAATACAATAAAAATATTTTTAAATTAATGTATGGTTTAAAACTGTTGCAATTCTAATAATGGTCATTATTCTCTAAAAAAAAACAAATACAAAAATGATACATAGTCTAATAAGAATATTGTACTGGCTTAAAAAAAAGTTTTTTCTTCATCATTAAAAAAAAAAGTTTAATACTATTTCCACTTGTTGATGGCAACTTTAATATGCAAACCAATTGTCTGATAATGTAAAGATTTTAATTATGATTTTACTGGATTAAAATATTATTTCTTGCGCCTAGAAAACAACTATAAAATAACGGAACATTCGACCCACGAAAGTTCGACAATAAATGCAAATCATGACATATTTCGCTGCGCTCTTTTAGCGTCAACTAATTATTGACTCTTTCTAGCCGACATTAGATATTTATCAACCAAATAAAGGTTTCAAATTCAAGTATTTACCTTCAACGTCGAAACAAGGATCCTGCGACGACTCCTCAACGAAAGAAATTACGTAGGACAGAACAATGTCGTCGATGACGTCTAAATCCGCAGAAGGGACGTTTTTAGTAATAAATTGAAACAAACTCTCTTTAACAGCCGACTCCTGCAAGGCGGTGGTGCTCATTTTCACTTAAAACTATATTTTTCAAGAACGCAAGTTACAAATTTATTTCCTCTCGTTATGCCTCGCTAAACAGGTAAAAGGGACGATGTTTGTGAGTAATGGGCGGCTGCTGTAAAACTTTTCTCTTATATTTACTACGCTTGTGCGTTAATATTATATTTGGGTGAAATACTGGATTGTTCTGAAGAAATTCTGGAACTTCGGCGACAGAAAATCAATACAACACAATGCAATGTTTTTTTTTCTTCTGTCACTGAACTGTTTATGTTGATTAGGCATAGACTCGTGAGCTTTCAGCCAATATTGTTAGGCAGTTGCCACACCATCGCTGTGTCGCTACATTCCGATGAAGCTTACGGAGCGACAAAATCGTAAGTCCATTCCGGATTCGGAACTGTAGTGCGCAATGGAGAAAGGTTTTCCATTTTAAAGCTTTTTCTGTTGAATATAGGGCATTAATTTGTTTGATGGGATATTAGTTATTCACACCACTTATTATTAAAAACGAGACCCTATTACCGAGACTTCGCTGTCTGTTTGTCTGTCTGTCACCAGGCAGTATCTCAGTATCTCACAAACCGTGACAGCTAAAGTTGAAATTTTCACAGATGATGTTATTTCTGTTGCCGCTATAACAACAAAACATATCCTCACGCCTGCATTCCCAAGAGGGGTAGGCAGAGCACATAAATTCAAAAATCAAAATAACAATAATCATTAAGGGGGGCTCCCTCCCATAGAAAAAACGTGTTTTTTTACTGTTTGTGGTACGGAACCCTTCGTGCGCGAGTCCTACTCGCACTTGGCGGGTTTTTTATGATTTTCTTTGAACTAAAAGGGTAATATAATAAATAAGTAAGGGTGTTATAATGGCGACGTTTATGTCTTGTTTTCTTTCTCTCGCAGTGTGCGTGTGCGTGTGTGCGAATGCTTGCGTGTGTTTGTGATTTTGATTCAGTTTTTTGATTCCTTGCAGTGATGGAATCTTAACGCAGCCATCGCAGGGTTTATTTTTATCTTGAAATAGTAAACTATGTTGGGTTTTCCAAGTTTTTGACCTGACGAGGGATAAAATTAAATTACAACTTTACTGAAATTGTATATTATTATCGCCTCGGGAGACCTTACAGAAGCACCATTTCAGGCAGGCTTCTTTCTGTGTTAAATAATACGCCACTGTTTTCATTTTGATTTATTTCAATTAAAATTTGAAAATATAACGAACAGTCATACTTTTCAACCTTTATCCATAAAATGACAAAATAAACACAACGCCAATTTCACAACTACATGGTTTTTATAATATTACAAGTTACAACGCGTGGAAGGCAAAATGGGACAAGCGACATTTTTCGTTTGTTTATTTTTTATTTTAAGGGAAAAAGGAAATGATGAAAATTATTTTTACGTACGTATTTTAACTATAGTCGGCTACCTCATTTTGCATTCCAGGAGCTTATTAGTATAATGTAGGTAAAATTTTGTTGAGGAATCACATCGTGGGACGCGAAAAGTATGGCGTCGACTCGGAGTCTCGAATAGATTTTAAAATATTATAACAGTGGGTAAGTATTTATACTTCAAGATTTTGCTGCATCCAGCAGTGCTATTCATGTTATGTAACAAAAGAAAATCAGTTTTTCTGGTTAACGACACGATGTGGCGCTTAGGGTATTTAGCATTTATGCTTAGCTATAATTATTTTATTTATAGACTCCGATGTATTCCCACTTTGAATAGTCTATACTACCTATACTAATACACAGTTATATCAAAAAATAAAACATAGATATAGACAGTGCCGTAACTAGGGCGGTGCCAGCGGTGCCCAGGCACAGGGCGCAGACCCTGGACGGGCGCAGAAATGACCAGACCAGTACCTTCAAGGGCGCAGTTTTGAAAGCTCGCACCGGGCGCATAAAAGGCTAGGGGCGCAGTTTTGAAAGCCCGCACCGGGCGCATAAAAGGCTAGGGGCGCAGTTTTGAAAGCTCGCACCGGGCGCATAAAAGGCTAGGGGCGCAGTTTTGAAAGCCCGCACCGGGCGCATAAAAGGCTAGTTACGGCACTGGATATAGATAAGTCATAGGTAGATAGGTATTTGAATTCATTTAGGTACATCAAAGACACTAAATCGTATAATAATGCCAAATACTTCTCGAACCGTTATTAACTTCGGTTTGAATTGTTGTAGCAATGGAAAGCTATGATTTACTTTTTATTCTCTGATACTACTTAAACTGACAAGTGCAAATGTGATATTTGCAAATAATGATACCACATCTTATTTAGTGGTGCTCTTTAATCCATCGACAATGTTTGCACCGTGTTATATTAAACGAAAAATTGTCATTAAATATGGTAATCAACCAAATATCAAAGTTTATTACATAATTTTATGGGATAACTTACCTACAAATAACGCGAGTGAGTTTAATTTATAGGTTTTTTTAAGTGGAGGTACAGCACTATTTTAGAATTGCAACAAACAGGCAACACCGGTTGTCATTTTAGTATCTGAGAATGAAGAATAGACTATAGTCTATAACTTACAGTTTTGTAATTGTTATAGCGGACAATTTATTTAAAAATAAGAGCGCTAGAATGTTGCGATAATAGCAAGTATTTGACATTACTACAAGTAGCGAGCGGCCGTAAGGCTCTTATACACGATCTGCTCTTATCTTGTATCAACTTCATTAGTTCATACGTTTTCAGAGGCGTATACCCCGACCATTGGTTTCAATATTTAAGGTCAATTTCAAGCCGTTTCATATGAATGGCTAGTGTCGGATAAAAATACGACTTCGTTACTAATAAAGACTCAAACGACTTGAGTCTTTACCAACTTTAGCTGTACTTTACCACGTCTAGAAAAAGACAGATCGCGTATAAGAGTGCGTAATTTATTATAGAAAGTGAGTACTATCTAATACAAGGTGCAGTTATCTAAAAGTCGCTTAGTACTTTTAACCTTATTTCCAACAGTTTAGTAAGTATTACTATAGCTTAGTAAAAATAAAATAAACGCAGTGCTGGTTGTTCTAATTACTTTCTTATGAATAAGTCCTGAAATGATATTAACAACTTTCATACAAACTTAACATAGTTTTGAGCAAGCTAACAACAATAATACTTTAAATTGAGTGACTTATATTTCGATTATTTGAGCTCGCACTTAAAAACCACGCTCAAGCTCTTATTATGTCATGAAACAAAACACTACAGTTAGCATTTTATTTTTGTACCACTACCATGGAATCCCATCGTATGAACACTACAATCGGTAGCGAATTAGCGGATAAATGTGCTTCTGTTAGATTCCGATTAAACTGTTGATGACATCTGTCGTTGTGACTCATGGTACCGATGTTCTGCGGTAACGTAACGTAATGGCTATAAAACAGTAGTCTCTCGTCTCATATTACCAATATTTACTGCCCTAATAAACTGCTAGAGATTGAGAAATTCTCCATACAAATAGTTTACGATGTCACTAGCAAGCACGATCACTGAAAGTCATGATAATGGTACTGTTGGCGCTTATGTGTTTAAGCAACGACTTTCACCCTGCTATAGTTCGTGATAGCCAAATTATTAAAGAGAGCTCGAGTTTAGTTTGTAAGTACGAGCTAGTAACAGTTAAAGACAAAGACTCCCTTCTCTTACTTACGCTGGACCGTCTTTCCTATACAAAATGGCATTGTAGTTCGGAAGTGAGAATGAATAACTTGATTTTCTTTGACCAAGTTGTGAAAGAAATTATTTGAGACATAAACGAAACGGTCTTATTTGTTCGAGGACAGTTAGAAAAGGACGGATTTTATTAAAGTGCGCAGACGACGAAAGACCATCCAGAGTAAATAAAAGAAGGTACAATGAAGGCATACTTAACAAGGCATGTTTAATAACTTTAATAAGCGTTTTGTTGGAACATGAAATACTTGGCATTAAATTCAAAAGCAATAAACGGAGCGAAAATTCCTAAACGCCAAAGAAGTGGCGTTTATGAAATTACCTCAGTGATAATCGGAAATACAAAGCGTGTATTTTTAATTTCAAACTTTTACCGACAGCTTGTTGGTGCTTCTATTGTGTATATTTAATACCGTTATTCGAATAAATTATGATCGATAAATCAAGAAAACTATGCAAACTGAGAACACGACACTATATTTCAACTTCAATCACAAATAGACGGGTCGGTTGGTATAGGTCTGTCTGTGTCGCTTAAGGCCTAGTTCGCACGAGCGTTTAAAAAGCGTCGCGTTAAAACTCGACGTTGGCGGTATTACGAAGTTCCTTATGTTAAATTCAATTTAACGTCCAACGCCCAACGTCGAAAATCGAACAGTGCTCGATAAAAAAGCGCCGCGCTTTAAAACCGCCTTCGTGTGAATAAATATATGGTTTCCAATTTGTTTTATTCTAACGTTTTTTTAACGCCCGTTGAAAAAACGCTCGTGCGAACCAGCTCTTAAGTGAGAGATTTAAATAAAATCTACGCACGTTACATAAATCACGGCTTTACTCTTAGATGGCGTAGGTAGTCCACATGAAATGACATGTGGTCGAAACTATAACTAGGTAGGTATTTCTTGCTTTGTAGCGACTCTTGGCACAATTTTACGTACATATTTTTGAATAAATAGAAGTTCAAAACTAAAATGGCGAGATATTTCAACTTTTGAGTTGGTTGAGTTAGTTTTCATAGAAATTGAGCTAGCATTACCACAAATGTTTCATAGTTTCCTTGATTTACTCGATCAATATGGTTTGTGATCTTTTTCTTAATTGACTTTTAATATATCTATTCATATTATGAATTTGTATTTATTTAAGTGTGACCCTATAATTTCATCTTAGATCAATTAAAATATCTTCAATGCCAACATCTATAGTTATCCATCTGTGTTATTGTTAAAGTGTCTTTAAACGACTAAATTAAAGGTATCTCTTGAACTTCAGGTAGATCGCATAGAGACACTTTAAGTATAATAATAAAATACTCTAGTTTATCTAAATATTCAGCTACAGCCAGATATGAAACAGACATTTAAGTATTATCTATAAATAAATGAATATCATAATATATCTAATGTAAATAGCGTGGTAGCACTTACAGAACGTAATACGAAATAAAAAATTATTTAATTCCTTATCTACTCACTAACTATTTATTTACATCAATGATAACAGTATTAGATTATATTTATTATAATTGGTATCCAACCAAGGTTTAATAAAGCGCATAGGTTAAAATTCAAAATACAAACAAGGGTTTTAGTATCCCTTCTGTCCGCCACGTCAACTAAATTATTCACAAGCATTTTTACGGCATAGTCTTGTTATATTATCGCTTTAGTTTAAATTCACTTAGTGACCAATGATCAAACAAAAGAAATTAAAATGTGGTAATCTTTTAATTTTCACATTAGGTACCTAAAATCTTTCTGTAATCACTTAATCACTGTAAGTTCTCCGATTTTATTTTATTTTAAAGTTAATATCCAAGATTAGTAGTGCATACTTGTTCTCATATTTCGAATCTTACCCATACCCATGCACATAATTGAGGGAGTACCATATACGACTTTCTTTTCCATTCAATGTGTTCAAGTTATTAGATAACGTTAGTCTATGAAGACCAAAATCTATTGAGCAAATCAAGCGTTTCGCATTTAACCAAATGAGCATTCGTTTCATCCAATCGATTATCTAGTTCAAACTAGGATTCTTTCACCATTCAATAAAGTTACTAAAATATCACATTATCACATGGTTATTTTTCCACCTGTAGCTGGTAACATAATTATGGGCTAAATCCTATGCCAAGTAGGTCCGGATTCCGGAAACCGCAGCGGCGTCCGGATGTGCGGATTTTAACTTAGTTTTGTAGAATGTAGAAATTACATCGAACCGCAGGCTATGTGTAACACACCAAAATCCACAGCCAAAATAGATTATATACAGATAACATCATTATGATTTTACAATAAACCGCACACCGCAACGGGATGCAGTGTGGCGCGAGTCTAACGGCTAAAATTAAGCGTCTGCCACATTTTTGCATTTAACACTAAGACCGAAACCTTCATACTGGATTTACACTCTCGCCTCGTACCTCGCCTCGTGCATCGTCTCGCCTCGCGCTCTCGCCTCGCGTGATCGATGGTAAATGAGATGTCTGTTCACACTCTCGTGGTGAGTTCAGTTGTATCCGAGCTAGCCAGAATGGAGGACGTCTAAGTATTAGCAGCAACAAGTCTTTGCTTACTGAGTTTTTACTGCAACTTTAAACACCAAACTCGCGTTTGTTGCAAGGTCCTTTGACTCGTGCCCAAAATACCGCTCCGGATGCGAGCGCCGCGCGCGAGGCGAACCGCGAAGTTGTAAGTTGCAAAGCACATGACCGCAATATTGGTAAGTTATCATGAATTACATAAACTGCTACCTCGAAAGGAAAAAGTCAAGTGGTGTCATGTTCATAGTGATATTAATGTAAAAATTAAGAAATTAATATACTTAATAGAAGCGACCCCTATCTACGTAGCATTAACCCGCTACAAGGCTATAACTGTGGGCTATAACGCCACAATCAAATATCAAATTCAATCTGGCAAACGCTTTACAATTATTTGCTTATTAAAAAAAAAACTTGATGGAAATTTCAACTGCTTCCATCTGTTTTCAGTTTTTCCTACTTAATAATTACAATATTATCTTGCTTTTTGAATCCACCTACACGAAATTAAGTACACTTAAACATAAGTTTTAAAATTAATTACATTAAATTCCTTTGTCTCAATCAAACCTCATGGTAAATATTTAAAGTACATTTAAGCATGTATTAATCGTGAAACATTATTTCTTGATTCATTTCCTAGATTTGTTTTCACAATTCCCAATTCGGACGTTGCGTAGGTATGTAAGGTTAGGTTTTGTCTTGAACGGTGGGTTTTTGGGTGGTAGATGGGTTAATCATTCACCGAGTGATTACCACGTCTTAAATCACTCACCGCGTGATCAATCACCGAGTGACCAAATACCACGTTAGCACGGCGTGATCAATCACCGAGTTACCAATCACCACGTAATCAATCACCGAATGACCAATTACTACGTGATTAATTCCCGAGTAACTATACAATCACCGCGTGATGAATCACAGAGCGAGCAATAAAGTACCGTACATGATTATTCGGGATCTGAATGAAGTATGACAGCCTGATGAATGATTGCCTTTGTGCTTGCTCAGGTTTCTGGCTTAGACGCTGGACGTGGCCTGCTGGCTGCTGTGGTCGGACAGCACGGACGCGAGGTCTGGCTCGCGGAGAACCAGGGCGTGCCGAAGCGTTAAAAAAGGCTGTTTAGTGTTTACTTAATCTAAATACTGTGATAAATCACCGCATAACCAATCACCGAGTGACCAATCACTGTGTGATAAATCACCGCGTAACCAATCACCGAGTAATCATTTACCACTTGACCAATCACCGCGTGACCAATCGCCACGTGACCAATCACTACGTGACCAGTCACCATGTGATAAATCACCGCGGGATCAATCACAAAGCGACCAATGAAGTACTGCACGTGATTATTCGTCCCGGGTGCAGTATTCGGGAGCTGAATGATTTTTTTTTAATGACAGGGGTCTTTGTGCTTGTTCAGGTTTTACGCTGTTTTACGCTTAGACGCTGGATGTGGCCTGCTGGCTGCTGTGGTCGGACAGCACGGATGCGAGGTCTGGCTCGCGGAGAACTGGCGGAGTGCCGAAGGGGAAGTCCTGGAATCACATTATGAACATACTCTGAGGAAATACTACAGTAGAGAGATCACTCTTCAGGCAGATGATGGGGACTTCATGGGGACCGAAGTCCACACAGGGAAAGTTGGAAGTTTACCGAAGGTTTTAAAAAACGAAGTGGCGCTTTAAATTTATTACTTCATGAGCGTATCCAAACGAAAAAAGAATAAGGATCTCCTAATTACATATTTTTCTCTCCAATTTGTTTTTCTTTTTTTTTACAATGACAGGCCAACGCGTAAGAAACCACATCCTGAAAAATCTCTCGTGAGATAGGGGGATCGGGTTGAATAAAATCTCACGACATCTCACCACGGGGGGAGAGAGGGTTACAAAAAAATCCCTCACGTAATTTAACCCCTCGTATGCGGGAAATGAATAATATACTGCATTCAAGCCTCTTCTGTTTCAATATCTACAAATTATGGTGATTAAAATAAAAAAAATAAAAAGATATCCTTAAAATGGAGCAGATCTGCTCCGTAGCATACGAGAGGTTAAGAACGGTCCTAATCACTGAGCTACCAATCACTTAAGGCTGGTTTTCACTTTGATTAGTGCGAGTGCGAGTGATTAGTGCGAGTGCAGGTGTTTAGTGCGAATACAAGGCCAACTA
>BHDV01003401.1:0-10514 GCA_005406045.1 Adoxophyes honmai | reverse complement strand
ACAATAATCAGTTTACATAGGTGTGGTGTGGGGCCCCAATTTTTTAATTGCCCCAGGGCCCTTAGTTACCTAGCTACGCCACTGGCTCAGTTACACATCCGCATCCGCATCAACTCCGAACCGATATATACGGTTGCTGATGTAGAAGTGGATGTCCAAATCGGTGCGGATGTGAATATTCGCACAAACCCTGCAACGAAATCAAGGTCAAGGCGACTTCTGCCCACAGGACGCGAGTTGATATGCGAACGAAATAGACTATACCTGTCCCTGTCTAACTAGAGCCATAAAACTGAAGACAATCTGTACTAATGGTGTTGATACTGTTGATGCTACGGTGGAAGAGACTCCAATGGAGAGGATTTTTTGTTTATATTTCAATCGGATAACCGGGATAACCCTAACACTTGTATATCAATATAATAGAGGTAGATCAAGGCTAGCCAAACCCAGGCCAGCCAAAATATTGAAATTTAATCGACTACCGTGTCCGACTGGCTTTAGTGAAGGAATAAAGCTCTTATCTATGGAAAAGTCAGCGAAAAAGACAGACGATCAGAGAGTTGTCATTCATCCAGCAACAACAGCAGAATCCTTCGAAGGTGAAATGGATGGTGTTAATGGTGATGCAGCTGCCAAACCCAAACATGATAGTACTAATGTTGATAATTGACTCTATGAGACACAGGACAGATCAGATCAAGGCCGGGTCAGATCTAAATCTGATGCCATGACAGTTCTACTCAAGCTTGGTGCACGATGTGCGCGCATAGCAGCGACGTCAGCGACTCGGAGTCTCCGTACAACGTTGGACGCTATTAGAACCTTCTGGAACTATTTAGCCTGTTCTATCTACGTCGCAAGAAAACTCTCTTTTGTTTTTGTTCCCACAGCTACTTCATTCTGAGAAAGGTGAGAAAAGTTGTCTCTTATCTATGGCAGTGAGTGAAAGAGAAAGAAAGAAAGATGCCAATCCCTCAACAGCATCAGCAGAAGCCACCAAATATGAAAAGGGTGCCGTTAATGATGACGCAGCTGCTAAAGGTGCACGATGTGCGCACAAGGCAAGGATGCCAGCGGCTCGGGTTGTTTCCGCCAGCGGCTCGCGGCAGCGCGCGCAGGCGGGCGCGGCCCAGGCGGAGGCCGCGCGCTTCTGCCGCGCCGCCGCGTTGCTGCCCAAGCCGTGCGCTGGACGCTTCTAGAACCTTCTGGAGCTGCCTGGACTGTCGACGTCGCGAGACTCTCTTTTGTTTTTGTCACCACGCTTGGGAGGAGTCAGCGAAAGAGACAAACGATCAGGGAGAGAGAGAGAGAGAGAGAGAGAGAAAAGTTGTCAATCATCTAGCAACAACAGAAGAAATCTTTGAAGGTGCAATTGATGGTCAGTACTAAAGATGACGCAGCTGCTAAAGATGATTCAAGTCTGTCTGCTGTCACAATGGTCTTTGGGTCTACTCACGCTTGATGCACGATATGCGCGCAAGGTAACGAGGCCAGCGGCTCGGGTGTTTCCGCCAGCGGCTCGCGGCAGCGCGCGCAGGAGGGCGCGGCCCAGGCGGATGCCGCGCGCTTCTGCCGCGCCGCCGCGTTGTTGTCGCCCAGCGCTGTGTAGATCTCCGATAGTCGGAGACGGACGCGGCGGACGAGCATCTGGAATATTTGGAGGTTTAGAGCTGGTCCTGTAGTGGGAACTGGATGGATGCAAATCGCGTGGTTATCCTCGCTTGTGAATTTAAGATTTCCACTTGTCAATTTAGTATCGCCAAGTACCTACTATTCGCCAAACAATTTGGCACAATCTTAGAGAGAGATAACGAGTTAGCGCGCACAGCGCTTTGTCCAGGTAAAAGGGATCCGCGAAGTCAGATTCTCTTTCTAAAATTGTGCCATTTTACTTGGCGGGCACCATATTTGAGAACAAAAAATTTACTTTGGTCGCCAGGACATACCACGTAAGTAACAGATGTGTCCCTCAACCAGATACCAGATGGCCTTGTTAATATTAAAGGCACATCCAAAAAGGCTGGTTTAAACTGCCACGCGAGCTGCCGTACGAATCGCCCTTCCGAGTAGTTGCACAGCAGTAACTCGTAATAATTGGACGTAACTTACTCACTCGAATGTTCGAGTAGGTCAGCAGCTCACAGCCGAGTTTCTTCAACATCACTCGTCTGCTGGCCCGGCAACAACTCGCATATGACAACGGCTCGGCTGTCGCTCGCATTAGTTCGCTAGCGCCAGCCGGCGGTTGAGTGGAGTCCGTGTTTTTTTCGTAACTCGACTCGAACTGGGCAGTCACTAGCTAGGTGTCATGTAGACAGCAATGGCGACGCGACCTACTGGCGTACGAGTAGACAAACTGAGTAACTGCCTCCGGCCAAGCTTGCGCGTTGTAAACCACCCTTCAGTATCTGACTGACGTCATTGTACCTTCGCCCCGACGGAAGTGGCGACCTCTAGCAGCCGCGTGTTGAACTCCAACGGGCGGCAGTTGCAGATGCGCCCCTGCCGGCGTAGGGCTTCTAGGCATCTTGCTGCCCCATCCATGGCTTCCATCTGCGCCAGCCTGTCTCCTAGAGCCTGACCAGCTCCCATGGCTACCTCGTAATGCCTGGAGAAGATATAAGATTTTTACAAGCGGCTGAAATGGCAGGATGACTTGTACTACTTGTACTAGACTTGGTACAGCAACACGTGCGCGTGATATGACGTAGCACCCTAGCGTAACTTGTCGTCTAATAGCTGAACTAAAATGATACTACATCGCGCCAAAGAACTGTTGGAGATCCGTTGCATAGATACAACTTTCAACTTTCTCTCTGTGGACTTGGGTCTCCATGCATAACATCGGCCTAGAGAGAGACTATTTGAGGCTTTCCCACAACCTGTCACTTTCTGACGTCTCTAGTTAGACAGTGACAGATGTAGTCTATCTCACGTGGTCACGTGCAATGCAACGCCACTTGCGTCTTGCTGGGCTAACCCGACTAGATGTGTTCCTGAATCATTGATGGGTGCTTTCAAAAAATCAGGATGAATGGACAACCCAAGCTTGTAATAATACTAATACTACCGTCTACAAGTGAAATAAAAAGGTTACTCTCATGCTTGTATATTGAGATCAACTCGACATAAAATAAATTAAATAAAGAACGCCTTATGGAGCTGGAGCAGGCGACGAGATCTCATTGAGTCTTACAGAATTTTATACAGCAACTATTAATGACCGTTATGTAGGTACATTAAGGCTAATCAAATACCTGAGAGCCTTCCCAATGTCGCACTTCCTTCTGTACACGTCGCCTGCGATCCTCACAGCGCGCGCGTAGCAACCCTGATCGCCTGCCACTGCAGCCAGCCTTAACGCCTCCTAGAGACAAGACACAATTACAGTACTCTAACACTTAAAGATCGAAAACGCTCAGTGAGCACTAAAATAGGTCACAATCAGACTGTTGTGAATGTTGTGATCTCAGTAAAAAAATCCACATGGCTTAATGAAAATGCGTATTTTGTCACGCCAACCTCACGAGGTTACATTACAACATTATGTCAAGTCGCTAGAGACTTGTTTAGATCTGAAAGGTGTCCTTTTTAATTTCGAGGTATAGAACTCTGATCCACGGGTATCCACGGGTGTGAAAAAGTATCCATCGCAACATGTTTTCTCTATACCGTATCATACCATGACGGTAGGAGCGAGTCATATCAATAAAATAGAGTCTCTTTAGTAATGTTCTTTGTAGAGAAAACTGAGACTGTGCCTAAAAGAACGTTCCATCACCAACCGACACTTTACACAGAAAGCCTGATACTTCCAGCTGGCTTAGCAAGAAAGACCGTGATTAAAGGTGTGCGCGAGATAGACTATACCTGTCAGTGTCTAACCAGAAACGTCAGAAAGTGACAGATATCCAAGCCAGACAAGGGATGCAGTAGAGTGGGTAGGGGCGTTAACAGATCAAGCTTTCAATGACCACTCACGTTACAATAGTCATGGGCATCCCCAAGCTCTCCTCGCGCTCGCAGCGCGGCGGCCATTTGCAATAGCGCGGTGCGATGGTGCCGCGTGTTGAGGTCAGTCGCGCGCGGGCCACGGCCGAGGTCGCACGCTCTTGCTGCGCAGGCCACAGCCCGCTCGGCGTCTCGAAGCCGCCGCCATAGCTCCGAGAGGCCTACATACACCTGGAATTGTAAAGACGTGGAACCTGTAATTATTTCATCAAAAAAGGCCATAACACGTTGAATGCCAGCTTAAAAATCACGGTTAGCCTGATGGATGGATAATGATGGCACAGCCTTGTTTCTCCCTACGTTTCCTTCCAGACGGCTGACAGACAGCGATTTGACTGTTACAAAGGCAGCTAACTTGCGCGGCCCGGGCTACTGCATAGTGTTGTCAAGTGGCACGAAAAAAATCGAAAAGAGTTCGAATTTATAGGTATTTTCAAGGTGATGATAGCAATATATTGGAGATACAGAATCACACTGGTGTTTTATGAACGTTACTTGATATTTACGGTGTGGCCCCAGGAGACAATCTCCTGTCGGACTGTCATGGCATTCAACGTGTTAAGTATTTTTGGTTCCAGACGGAGGAGATAGTTACGGAAATCACCATAAAAATTCATTATAAGTAAAAATGTAGTACACTGAGACTTTGAAGAAGCTTTTGACACTGTAAGTCACAATGTTCTCATCAAACTACAGAAGATAAACTACTTCAATTCTATTGTGTCCAATGTAGATGTCGTCTTGATTATTCACTACTAACGATAAATATTGTTTCTGCGTTTGGTCGTTAGCCTCATTATTTTACAACGGCCGTTCCTCAGGGTTCAATTTTAGGTCTCAATCTCTTCGTTCCTTATAAAAGTCACCTGTAAAAGTAGAGTGTTGTCACTCTGGGCTTGTGCGACTCCCAAAGCCTTTTGGAAGCCGTCCATAGCTTTGGAAAAAGCTCCCAACTCCAGACTGACAGCTGCCACTGTCAGGTGAACGCAGCCGGCAGTCGAGCCGCCGCCGCAATCGTTGTAGAGGGCATGACGAGCGTAAGATAAAGCTCTGAAATAAACAAGAATTGAACTTAATTACACGTAAGTTTGTGACAGTAAATTTTGTTTCGTCTAAGTAAAAAAATCATCTTTCGAAATTCAAAATTGTAAGCGAAGTTCCTATCCACTGAGCTGAAAAGATACTAGTGTCCAGGAGTTGGACGTATATGTATAGGCTGGATGTTGATGACAATGTCTGGGCAACAATTAGGTGCAGCGCAAACGACAGACGTTTTGTGCGATCGAGTCTGCGGCGCACAAAAAGGCTGCGTGGATTGTATGCATTGTGCGCCGGCATTTTTGCGCGTCGTGTGCGTTACTGCATTATAATTTCATAGGTTCTATTTTCACAGACTTAAAAAGTTCGTCGCGGATAGTCTGTTGTCTGCGCAGGGCCTTAGAGTCACATAGTCTATTACAGTCACATAGCCTATTGGTTCGATAGTGTTCAGGTAAGATTCTATGTAACTTGAAGTCACCTATCTAGTCCACCCAAGGTCTGGTGTGCTCTGGCCAAGTTAAGGTACGCCTCGGCGCGCATCGGCGCAGAATCCAACTCTTCAGATATGCCGAGCTGCCGGTTCGCAAACTCAAGAGATTCCCTGCAAACAAAGAAACTTGAACTGTTAATAGGCATTGGAAGCACGCGAGAATAGGTCGCGTATTGAAGTACATTGCTTCTTCACGATGCGTCGTAGTTTTATTAAGCGTGACAAATGCAGCAATGAATAGTAAAACGCGTTCAAATTCGCGACGATTTCGCCACTTCTGGACAGGTATTGTGGGAAAGACTCCAATAGAGATCACTCTCCAGGCAGATGTTATGCCTGGGGACCGAAGTCCGCAGAGAGAAAGTTGGAGGTTGTATTTATGCAACCGATGTTCGAAACTTCGATAGCGGGATGTAGGCTACCATTTTGACAGTAGACGTTCTACTACTCGATGATAGATGACACTAGGTGTCCCTACTATACTAAGGCCGTTGCCATACGCAGCACTGCAGCACGTAGAATGATCTGTGATTGGTTGCAAGGTGATCGGCTGTGCGGCAGGGCCGTTTTATCCATAAGGCAATGTAGGCTACTGCCTAGGGGCCCCGCCACGTTCAGGGGCCCTGTGTTAGCGAAAAAATATATTAGGAAGTTAGAAAGACGGTAAGGGGGGGGGGGATACACTGGGACAAATATCCCACGACATGTGTCGGCGACATATCAAGCGAAGCCGACTTATTTCGCCTGACATATCTAGCGACGAAAGGACGTTACACTAGTGACATGTCGAGGGAAGTCCGGCAACGTCGCGCTACTTCACCCGACGTTGCTGGGGACACGTATACATCCTTGACTTAATGGGTATAGTCCCCGGTAAACTAGATGGCCCAATTTTAGAGAGAGAAAAAACGCTGCGCGGACTTTCTCTCCTCTCTCTCTTTCTAAAATTGTGCCAAGTTGTTTACCCAACAGCATAAACAGACCTGTACTTCCCGAAGTCCATGTAAGCCTGGTAGAGGTGCCCGAGCAGGGCGAACCTGTCAGCCCTGTGGCGGACGCCGCGCAGCGCCGACAGCCACACTTTGACAGCCAGCTGCTGCTCGTTCTGGCCGTAGAGACGCACACCGCGCTCGATCTGGGGATCAGGCATAGAGAAAAAAGAATATGTATTTTTTTTAGATAAATACAAGGCCACGGCTTTGCCTCATGGAAGAGGTGCCTTTAATATTGTAGAAGTAACATTTTATTTTAATTTTGTAGACAACATTCACATTTATCCGTCTGGTATATTTTTTCCCTGGATGTCGTAAAAAGCGACTAGGGAAATGGGTTCAGGTGTATTTTGGCCGACGTGCTAGCAACGCAACATAATGTCATTATTGTACCTGCCAACTTAAAACCTAAAAATGTGCTAGAAGTGGCCACGAAACGTGAAATAGTGATTTTGTCTACGTGACGCCTCGTGGGCTCTGTTTGCCCTATTAGGTGTACGATTTCGTCCTACTTTTATCGCAGATCGACGCTGTACAGAAGCGACGGCAGGATATCTAGGAGGTAGCCGTTGTCTCACCTTCCCCCGGCCGGCCGTGTTCCAGCGGGGTGTCCCAAGAGAAATTCCACTGGGTTCTCGGTCTCTATCACCTTCAGGAGCTTCCTGAATTACCAGGATCAGCCCCTGCTTCGACCCTCCAGGTACCTATTAAAGTATAGACTTAGCAGGGTATCTAACCCTCGTCTCACCTTCCTCCTAGCGAAGTACTGGTCCAGCCGCGACCGGCAGCCTCTGAAGCAGTCCAGCAGCCCGGCCGTCGGCGGGCGGTGCGCCGGCCCGAAGCGGGAGCCCCACCGGAGCGCCCCATTGCGCTCTGGGTACTCCTCCGCGAAGGAATGGAGCTCTTGAAGAGGAGAAGCAGGTTATTGGCGAGTTATAGTAATTTAGTAAAGGCTGGGCGCGGAGCACGGAGAATTTTGAGCGTTGATCTACTGCTATCTCTGTCGCACGTGAGCGGTAATGTTGCCCTCACGCTCGCACATGAGAGTGTGCTTCGCACTGTGCGAGCGTGACGGTAATAGTACTGCACGTGTGCGAGAGAGATAGCAGCGGGTCAGCGGGAATTTCGCTGTGCTCTGCGACCGGAGTCGCTAATTGTAGAAAAAAAACAAAGTCTAGTAAAGGCACACTTTTTACTTGTTTTTTGAGAGCAAGAATAATCGATCGAGAATCACAGAGATAATTTTTAAAACAAATGACGCTTAAAATTTGTACACAACAGTCAGCATAATTATTTCAATGTTATAAAATCTCGCCAAAAACAAAAGAGATATAAGCCGCGGCGTCTTCCGAAGACGGCCGAATAATTCAGTTGTCCAGAATAATAAATGATAAGTTGATAAGAATAAAGTAGTGTGTGTCTGCGCACTGTTTTGTTTTCCCCTTGAAATTTCACCCAGTCTGTAATGTCTGTGTAGGTCGTTAGTTGTGCGATTTTCGAAAATCTTTTCTCGCATTGTACTAGGTTTATTTTGTCAGAATCCATTTTTAGTACGTCATATTTATTAAACTACTAAAATACGATGTTGCTTACCTGTCTGGTCTGGCAATCCTTTAGCGTGTCAAAAGATTAAATAAGTACTCATAGGTTCATCCAAGAAGACAAAGCTATGGTATACCAAGCATATAACTTACGGCAGCGTTACCCAAACTTCGAATCGTGACCCGGTGCCATCCCAGCTTGATTTTAAAGAGTATTGTAAAGAAAATTGCCGGGGCACGGTAGAACAGTTTGAGGAACACTGTTAATTTAAGGATGTAAGCTAGACGCAGACTGAGCAAGCAGACAAAAGGACAGTGTAGCTGTTGTGTGTTAGAAGCAGCAGCGGTGGGATTTCTAAACGAGCAACATTTTCTTGATCTTAAATATTTTAACCAGTAACCGAATATACCTACGTATCTGGGAACCCCTGTGAAGCTTACATTCAAGATTTTTTTTTTAATTGTCCGTCCTTTGTACCCCTGCCCTTATCAAAATTCTAGAAGTTTTTGTCTAAGTAGAGTTTCGCGTGATCTGCCTGTCCCATTTGGAAATACATAGAGATGTGATGTATGTCTAGTTCGTATAGTCATATCTACATAGTGTAGCTTCATATAGCATAGGTTTGCAATACACAGGGTGCATTGACCTGAAAGTGGTGAAGCTCTGCACAAAGTCAATAATGAAAATTTTCAGAAAATATTTTATAGGTTTATTCAGACGCTTAAACGACCACTGGTTAAAATATTTAGTTAGATCCAATTATATGCCACCTTGTACTTTTACAATCACAAGTGACTAGCAACGTACAAATCGTTTACGCCGCTAGCTAAAGGCTTGTCGTAGAGCACTGCGAAAGTCGAACGTTGACCCACTGCTATCTATCCCTGTCGCACGCGTGCAGTAATATTGTGTTCTCGCTCGCACAGTACGAAGCAGGCGAGCGTGAGGGCTATCTATATTACTGCACGCGTGCGACAGAGTTGGTCAGCGGGAATTTCGTTGTGCTCGCGACCGGCCTTTTAAGTGACCGCACTGTACTCTTGGTGATGATGGGACTTGCCTGGCGGTTCATCGAGGTGGTGCGAAGGGTCTGGCGAGCTCAGGAGACGTGTGGCCGACAGTTGGTGTGCCGGCACTCCTCTGTCACAGAGAAAAAATGCGTCACTTAAAAAGTAAAAAAAAATAAGCTATTAAGATTGCCGTACTTTATAATAAACCAGGGGTTCCCAAACTTATTTCGTCTACAGCCCATTTTGAGAATAAATTATTTTTTAGCACCCCCATTTTTTCTTCTACTTTAAATTATAACACACATTGCCCCCATTTTTTCTGAGTTTCTTACCGCCCCCCTATAGGTCTGTGGCGTCCACAAAGAATTGTTATCGCCCACTTTAGGAAAGGCTGTAATAAAGTATTGTAAGTACATTATGGACTGGAATAGCGAGCGTATCCGAATTGTTCCACCTCGCTAAGGATAGACATAAATTCCAGAAGTTGGTAGCTAACCTTCACTAGTTGGAGAGGCACTTGAAGAAGAAGAAGAAGTACATTTTATCACAGATTTTTGAAAAGTACAGTTCGAACTATTTTTCGTTAAACGAAATTTATCAATCAATAATGAAATTGAATCTAATTGCGAAAAGTAACAAACCGTAGGTAGGTGCGGTGAAGGGTTTTAATTCATGAGCCATCAAGCCACCATAGAACTTTTTTAAAACAAAAGTCACGATTACGATTTCCCTTGAAAACTAACGGAATCGATTCCATGGTGGCTGTCTGTACTGTACTGTGCTGCCGGCAGATTAAATAATCCTTCTTGTTTATGTAACTGTTTTATGTGCAATAAAGAGTCATACAATGCAATACATACCCGAGGAAGTCTCGCGACTCAATAGAATCCCATGACATGTTCCTCGGGTGCAGACGACAGCGTCACCTGGCGGTCGGATGCATCGTGCCCTCTCGCTCGCTCACCGCGCACCGACTCTGCGAGGGAAAGAGACAGAACATGTAAACGACGTTTATGGAACCGCAATGTTGTTTTGTCGTATCAGTCTAAGGTGCAGCTTTACAAGTTTACACCAGTAAGTTTTGCTTACGTAAATAGGGATGCAGCTAGCTGCTAAAAAGAGAGATGAGCATTGCTATCTCATTCTTACCTATAGCTGTGTCCCTACTTACGTAAGTAAAACTAAGTGTAGCCTAACGTAACAAATGAAACTTGTTGACGAACGCAACAACAACAAGGTGGCATAAAGCATAAAGGTGACTATAAAGCGTGTTACACACTATGCAGATACGATAATAATTTATCTGCGTATGAATGCCATCTTTACATATGTCGGTGCTAACAGATACTTGGAGGTAAAATATAATAATAATAATAATAATACCGGACCACACACCACTCATAAATAACCTCCAACAACAGACAC
>BHDV01003390.1:65786-77041 GCA_005406045.1 Adoxophyes honmai | reverse complement strand
TATAAGGGTTCCGTTTTTTTGCCATTTGGCTACGGAACCCTAACTAGAAGAGTGTGGTGCCGGGTTAGAATAGCACTTCCCCTTTTCTTCCCGTGGGTGTCGTAAGAGTCGACTCTGAGAAAGGGTTAGTGTATTGTGGGCGATGGGCTAGCAACCTGTCACTGCAATATCACGTATAAATATTTGGTTACCCTGAAATTGCTAAACGTGGCACTGGATTTTTGAATTCATGTGCTCTGCCTACCCCTCTTGGGAATAAAGGCGTGAGAATATGTATGTATATGTATATGTACATCCAAAACGCACTAGCGAAATGGGAACATCTCACTAAGTTAATACTCGTATTATTTCTGCTTTAGTACAAGACCACTTCCGCATCAGAGCTGCAGAGCATCCTGAGGAAGGTGCGGGAGAAGGTGGAGGTGTCCTGAGCGTCCACCCGCAGGCGGGGGTTCCCGGGAACCCCGTCCGAGGCGACGCCTCCGAAGAGCGAATTAAATTATTTTTAATTGTATTTTATTTTCTATTTCTTAGCAATTATTTTGTGATACCTAAGGCAATACATTCATGTTATTTTATAATTATTAAATAAAAGTGTCGTTTTATTTCTATTTTGTTGGGTATTTTCCTATATCTCTGGCAGATAAGAGTCCTAATTACCAGTGAAAGTTAGTAACATTACAAAAAAGAAAAATAAGTGTGGGAAATAGAATAGATAGAGGTAGAATAGATGTGGGAAAGACTCCAATAGAGAGATCTCTCTCCAGGCAGATGTTATGCCTGGGGATCGAAGTCCATAGAGAGGAAGTTGGAAGTTGTATTTATGCAACCGTTCGTCGAAACTTCGTTAGCGCGATGTAGAACCGTTTAGTTCGGCTGTTTCGCGACCCGGGGACCATGCGCAACAAACATGAACCTGGAATTATACGTGAAACGGAAAATTCAGCAGAGTCTCTTGTTATTGAACAATAGAGATTTTGACAGCCATATCTTAGGAATTAGGGCTAATTTACTAACAAATATGTAAGAAACTCTCGCCTTAGCGACTTCAGTGCTAGAATTACCTATTTTGCTCGGAAAAAAACGTGATATGAGTTAAATTATTGGAGTTTTTGTAACGATTCCTAATTTTTTTTTGAAAAAATAATGTAGCCTTTGTTCAGCGCAGATAGTGTAGCGTGGTGTAGCTTTCCAACAGTGAAAGAATTTTCCAAATCGGTCCAGTAGTTTCGGAGCCTATTCGATGCAAACAAACAAACAAAAAAACAATCAAATATTTCCTCTTTATAATTAGTATAGATAGATAAGTTTGTTTAAGAATATTCTTAGACGGATTGCAATTTTTTCAATCAAAGAGGTTTACAAACTCATTAAGATGAATCAATGGCTTTTTTAATCTTTCCCAATTGTAACATGTTGTATATTAAAAGTTCGACAGTTCAATTAAGACAGATTATCGTCCAAATCTGGGACACAATTTTGTCAGTATCGCTAGGAGCAGGCAGCAGGGAAAATAAAAACAAAACGAAAAAATAATTGTATATTTTCTAAAAAATAAACAACGCGCTCGCGCGCAACGTAAAGCTGCACCAACCTAGATCGGAAAACATAACAAAATATTCCGTGATAGAAAATATATTTTTGTTTTAGATTCTACTTATCTGAGGCTTACTGCTAGATAAAACTAAATACAATAACAACGTTATGTTAAGAGGCTCTCGACCTCTCCGTGTATTAAATATATAAATTATATAACAACGGTAGCTACACCTTATCCCTGAAGTCCCGTACCGCACAGGCGGCGCCCGCGCACGAGTCTCGAATGTGTCCGAACTATTCCTAATGAGTATGGCACAATGCATCGCACTAATTGTACAAAATATAAAAGACGCTCTCTCTCACACACCGACACGCTTCGATATATATATTTCATTCACATATTTCCACAATATAAATCTAACTTGGTGCGACGCAGCGGCGCCTTTTAAGGACCATTTACACCCAACGGACCGCCCGCCCCCCGCATTGGATCAGAAATCGGATAAGGTAAAAGTACTAACGCTCGACGCCTCAACGCTCAATAGATGACACCCACCTGTCACCTGTCTTACTATGACATAAGGTTGCAAGTGCCAAGTATTGGGTCAGTGTCGAGCACAGGGACGTTTACCTTATATTACGACAAGCAGTTGTGCGTAAAGTTAAGGTCTTCGCTCATTACAACAACCCAACGCCAACTCGACTTTATGCCTAATATTGAAATTTAAGCCCTATGTCATATGTTGTAGGTTGAATTTCAAAAAATGATATTAAAGTAGTGTACGACGAGTTGTCAAAGTATCATTTTTTGAAATTCAACCTACAACATATGACATAGGGCTTAAATTTCAATATTAGGCATAAAGTCGAGTCGGCGTTGAGTTGTTGTAATGAGCGAAGACCTTTATGTGTAAAATTCAATCCGGTCCGGTCCACTGTGGCCAGTAGAAATAGTCTTTTAGAGGCTGCTCGCACAGCGAACGCACAACAAACGCACCTCACACGCACTCGACCCGCGAGCGTCACGCACACGAATATCACAATCATCATGTAACTTAAACTTAACTCTACTTGGAACGAGTACATTATTCTTGTCATCGTTTCACAATCCACAGTCAAAGGTAAAGTGCTCCCCCCTGTCTTACAACGATGGGGCAAACTAATGTCTAGTTACGTAAAGGCATAGTTCGGGTCTTATAAACGCCTGGTAATAATTTTGCAAAAATGCATTAAGATTACTGTTACTTACGTGATTCTTTTTTTTTGCACTTTGTTTTGCATAAATTCGCGGCAGCAACAAATAGAGGTATCTGCCTTATGCATTGAAAATCTTGCTAAATATTTAAAAGACGTTTAAAAGACAGAACTGCTTACGAATCGGGCGAACGTCCGACAGAACTAAATTCGAATGATGCGGCGACGACACATCGCAAGAACAAGCACTTGGTTCTAAGGCTATTCCTTAACAGTATTTGTGCACCAACAGCTGACCTTCTGCGCTAAACCCGCCGTGTCCATTCACAACACCCGTTTGAAATACCCTTACAGACTCAGAGGAGGAACAGCCAGCTATTAACACAGCAATGTCTGTCACTTTCTGATGTCTATACTTAGACAGAGGCAGGTATAGTCTATCTCGTGCGCAACTCTACAGTCTCAGTCGTGCTAAGCAGCACTAAGACATCCAGACGGCAGAATAGCGAGAGTAATTCTTCTTTCCTGTATTTTCTTGTGGCATCGCTAGTTTATATTTGTAGTTTAGCAGGGGCTGTTGTGTCTTGTCGTCCTTAGCTTAGCTAGTTGTCCTGAGCGGCGATGCGAGCAGCGATGGCTGCCGTCAGTGCTGAGCCTTTGCCGCTGCCGTCCTCCGCGCCCATCAGTGAGAACTGCAACACAATGACTCTCATTTATTTCTCTACACAGAAAAAACCTATGTCTGCTCAGCTAACTCCACTCACAGTTGTTAGGTATGACTAGGTATGTCCTCTTGTCCTCGGTCTGTGACGAGGTTACTTTGGGCGCTAGAGAAGTATTTTCATTTGCTCCGAAAGAGTAAGAACACTTTAGTTAAGGGTACTCGTACTTTCGCAAGTGATAATGGACTTTGACAAGGTAGAGGATTCTTCTACTTATGATCATGAAGAAGAACCATCTCATACGTTTGTCTTAGTTCTTTGTTAAGCCACAAAGAGTCCAAGAGTAATGGTAATGTGGGAAAATCTCCAACAGAGAGATCTCTCCAGGTAGTTGTTATGCCTGGGGACCCAAGTCCAAGAATGTTGCTAGTTGTATTTATGCAACCGATCATCGAAACTTCGTTATCGCGAAGTAGACTACTTTGACAGTTGTGTGCGGAAAAAGTTCTACTCGACGATAGGTGGCACTAGGGTCGCGCTACACATAATATTGATTCTTTGTCACATCGCTTGCTTCTTGGAGTTCAAGAGTAATGGTAATGTGGGAAAGTCTCCAATAGAAAGATATATCTCCAAGCATAAGCCTGGAGACCGAACATAGAGATAATTTTGCAAGCTGTATATTGATTGTAGAAGTTCAACTGAACGATATGTGGAGCGCTAGGATCGTTACACGTTTATATTGGTTCTTTATCAAGAGAAATGGGTAATCAGTAAAAATGGTGTCAGACCTCATAGGGCTGCAGCAGCGCGATGTACTTGTCCATGAGGCCGCGGATGCGCGGGTGCCGCTTGAACACGGAGCCGTCCACCGCCACCACCACGTGCGCGCGCGCCATGCGCTCCACCAGCACCGATACACCTGCGGATTGGTTATGGGTCAATCTATGGGTTCCCTGGTTGCCATGGTGACGTCTCTTGAGTCTTGTAGGCCCACATACAAGGGAATTCCCTTTCAGAATTTTGAATCGAAGGTCCATAGATTTCTATGGATTGACTGAACATTCTATGTTCGGAATCGAAATTCCGAAACGGAATTCCGACCGTATGTGGCCGCCCTTAAAGATTTTAATCTTTTTCTTTTGCCTTTATACGAAATTATTCAGAAAAATTAGGAGAGGTCAAAAGAGGTTTATGCAAGTAAAGAGCTCTCTTGCACCTGATTTGTTTAAGTCTACCAGCGCTTCATAAAGATCATGATCATCAAAAAGAATGCGCTGCAAGAAAATTGGCGCGAAGTCACTTTTACCAAAAAAGAAAGTTAAATATAATGACAAGTCACAAATACACGTAGACAATCAAAGAAGCACTCACAGACGGAGACGAGTTGCGCGGCGCGGTTAGAGCAGAGCCTAGCGGCGTGCTGCGCTACGAGCGCGTCACTCTCGCTCCACTCGCTCTCCTCGCTCCCCTCCTCCCCGCTCACCGCGCGCAGAACTGCCAGCGTGCGCGCAGTCTCGCCGCTCTCGTTCTCTCTGCAAATACATGCAGCGTCTTATCATGGAGTCGTAAGTAACTTTGTAGAAGATCGGGAGGGTGGCGTGTCCCCTTAAAATGATGACACTCAAAAGGAGACAGAGGAAGCAGTAGTTTTAGGGGACTAAGAAGCAATTCGTATCCTTACTAATATTTTAAAAGTGAAAGTAACTCTGTCTGTCTGTCACGCTTTCACGCGAAAATTACTGAAACAATTTAAATGATTCAAATGAAATTTGGTACGCAGATACTCTAAAATCTGAGAACGATATCGTGTCGGCGGCAACAGTCAATACGTAGACGGCTGACGTCAACACGACATGTGGCGATAGCTGAAGTAGCTTCTGGTTCACAACTTGCAGTTCATAGTGAAATAAACGGATCTACTCGCTTTTTTATATCGAGATTAGCTCGACATGTTTCGGGTCAATCCGTGACCTCTGGAGCTACGCGCCACCCTTTGCGCGTTGACCCAAAACATGTCGAGCTAGTCTCGATATAAAAAACGTGAGTAGATCCGTTTATTTCACTATGAGTGAGTCTTACGGCAGTTAGTTTGTCTGTAAGGACACTTACTCTTCGAAGAGGCTGAGATGTGCGGAGGTGATGGAGCCGGGCGGCGGCGCGCGCGCCAGCAGCCCCGCGGCCGCCAGCCGCGCCAGCGCCGCGCGCAGCAGGTCGCCCAGGTACTTGCCGCCGATGTACTTCTCAAACCTGCGGAGACAATCCTGATATACTGACAGGGTCTAATAGGAGAGTCTGAACAAGGGTATAAATGAACAGGTCGATATCTATCGTCAATACCAACTAACTAAACACTAGACGCATAACCGGGAAATAATACGGACATTTCAACCGTCTCATTCATCTGGCCACATTTTATACGAACCTGCTGCAGATTTTTGATGTTGTTTTCCACTATTTGTAGCTCCTGATTATCTAACAGATAATTTAAACGAATGCATCAGTATGTCCTTACATTAGGTCAAGAACTTACGTGAAAGATCCGACGAGCAGCGACCGCGCGTCCACCTCACGGTCAAGATCCGTCCGCATAAAGTCCAGACAGCCATTGTCTCCGAAGGCTCCCCACTCCACATCCACACAGACCGCGCCGCCGCGCCCGCGCCGCGCCGCCTCCCAGCGCGACACGGCGCTCGCGCGCTCCATGTAGCAGCCGTTGGAGCCTGTGCCCAAGATAACGCCGATCTGGAAGGTACACACTGTTCAGACGGGTTCGAAGTTGTAAGAACACTTTAGAACGGCTCTTTGGTGGTTCTTTGATGATCCTATGGTAAATTGATGATGAGCCAAAATTATAAACAGCAAGCACAAGTAAAACGATGGACCAGACCAACATAGAAGATCAATTCGACATCATTTCCAGCTACACGATCACCCTCACGTAATTTACACCATCATTACTATTTTACTGAAATTTAATTTGCTTTGCTCAATCACTTACTTAAGAAAACTCAGTCTAGACCACAGTTTCGAGGAATTTATCTCCGTCTGCACCATCCAAACGCACATCACATGAACCTGACTATCAACACAACCACTACGCTACGACGCCATCTCATAGCATTTATACTCTCTTCTACAGGGCTTTGTGGATGAATCTGACACCAGCCGGCTCATGCGGCGGTGATCATGACGACTACGCTGTCTCTGTACTCGTTGAGTGTGTGGCAGAATGAACGCAGCCCAGAAGTCTAATAGCACAGCGCTTGACGCTTAAGGAATTGAAAGTTGAAACGCAAGACAAACATGAAAGTGCACTGTTGTAGCGCACTGGTAGACAGCTAGGATACTAACCCCAACGCGTGGGTCCTGCTGTGCCCCAGCCACCAGTGTGCCAGTAGTGTCATTGAGCAGCACGCGCACGGTGATCCGCAGCCGGCGCTCGCGCAGACAGCGCTGCAGCAGCGCCGCGACGTCCACGCCCGCCATGCCGCCGCATTTGAAGCTCTTGGTCCACGTGATCAGCTCGCCCGACGAGATCGAGTGCTGCTTCATCGGGAATGAGAATGTGAAGCCTGGGGAGGAGAGCACTTGTTTAATTCCAGTTGTGGACCAAAATATCTGTCAAAAGTGTCTGTGTCGTGTGTAATGTGGTCGAGGAATGTTTCGGTGCAGTAATCTGTCGAGGTTACTGACCTAGCGACATCTCCTGGTCCTCCATGCCCTCGGAGCGCACGAAGTCCTGCACGCAGTCTGCCAGGAAGTTGAACAGGTCCTCGCCCGGGCCCAGCCGCAGCTCGTCGCTGGAACGCACAAGGACTTGGTTATATTCTAAACGGAGACATGACATAAAGGACATGCTGAAATATGTATCGAAACTCCATGGGTCTACCGTCTACATATATACTAGCACGCTATTTTAGCTGGTTTGGTCATATAAAGAGGATGGATGAAAGAGGATTTACTAAGCATACGGGAAGTGTAACTGGGTGTGTTTTAAGTAGGAGGGGAAGATCTAGAAGAACGGTATTGTTATGAGTATCCAAAACCTAGTAGCCTTTTTCTTAGTGTTAGTTTCTCGGAGCTTTCACACCGCCTTTACCAAGTGAACTGCAATTTGGGGCTAACCTGATGTGGTACTGCTTGACGTCCTCGCGCACGAGCTGGCCGGCGCGCAGCTCCAGCAGCAGCACGCGGAAGTTGGTGCCGCCCAGGTCCAGCGCCAGGAACACGCCCTCCTCTGCACACATATTGCCCACATTAACATCATGAGCCACTGCACTATGAACGCCAGGACTCGCACTTTAGTGTCAGCGCGGAGGATAGACAAGTAAGATAATATTTTGTATCGAAGTGTGGTCATCCTACACCGTTAAACCAGATTAGCAGCGTTCAACGGAAAAAAATACGCTCGAGCCACGGTATAGTAATTTCGCGTGTTTAACAACGAGTCTGAAATCTGTCTAGCAGTGAGGATGTCTACGGGCCATGGTCGCTTACTACCAGGTTCATTTGCTCATGTGGCTTCCTCTAAGCATAAAAAGTGGGACGTTGGCTTCGTTATGGTATAAAAAAGTGGGACGGGCTGGATGAATTGATGATGAAATATGGGAGCCAGTAGCGCAGCATAGGACGTCCACCAACAAGATGGACAGACGACTATAAAGGTCGCTGGAAAACGCTGGATGCAGGTCGCTTCCAACAGGTTATGGAAGTCTAAAGGGGAGACCTATGTTCAGCAGTGGACGTCTTATGGCTGCAGTGATGATGAGTGTGAGATGTGGGGTCTAACAGCACCTGTGCCATCAGGCAGCTCGGGCACGTATGTGTTCTCCATCTGCAGCGACGAGGGCTGCTGGCGCAGACCGCGCGTCAGCTCGCGCACGAACACGCCGGCCACGCGCCGCAGCGCCGCGCCGCCCATCACCAGCTCTGAGAGGCATGCCTCCACCTGCAAGCAATACACTCCGCTCAGTTGTTGATTGAATTACTATAACTGTGGGGTCTGATTACAGCTTCGAACGCACTGGCAACAAAGGGTCTAGGCTCTAGTATATTAAAAACGATGATGGACTCGATTTCATTTGCGAATTAATTGTAAGGAGACGTGTCGACCGCGGCAGTTGTGCAAACGTTCCGCTGGCGGCGTTGTCTCAGTTTCTATACAATTTTGCGATAACTTGCAAACGAAATCGTTATCGAGTCCATCATCGTTTTTAATACACTAGACGCTCTGAAGCGGTGCGACGTGGTGGCATGATGGGACGGTATCGGTTGTAATGTTAGGGCTCACAAACCACCGGCCGGGAAAAAATCATTTCGTTCATAACATGCTCATGCCCGGTCAGCGCGTTTGGAGCTTTATGCCTTCTCCAGAATACTCACGAAGTTGAACGAAGTTAAACGAATACGATAGTCGACGGCAGTGGGAGTAGTGGAGGCTTTACATTAAACTGTTTCACTTATTCCATAGATATTATATAGAGGCTTTAGTTTTGAAGAAAACTCGATAAAATTCATTAAATTGAATATAAACTTGTTCATGTTTTTCTTTTAATTAGTAGTTCTTGAATTAAAACTTCAACCATGTTCATTATAAGCTTGGTATATTCATCATTCGACATGAGTCACTCTCTACAGATACGACCGTTGCATATTGCGAGGGAAAAGTGACAGTGACATTGACATCTGTCAAGTAGAGATGTCCCCAAACATCCCCCCTTTAAGCATACAAATAAAACTTAATCTTCTAACTCTGAATCTTCAAAATAATCCTTAAATCTACAAGGTTTGCTAATGCGGCGTCCCCTGCGTGTTACATTAACAATTTCACCTTGACTCATTCTTACCGGTACATTAGACACAATTTCAGACCTTTTTTGTAAGCTAGGAGTAGGCATTTCTCTACATGTCTCCTTAGTTAATGATTCGGATGTACTAACAGAATTATCAACATAATTATGAACAGGCTCAACAACTGGTTCATTACTACTCCCTACTGGCACTACGTTAGTTTCAATATCAACAGGTTTTACATTTGGTTCATTACTCTTCATATCTAAAATATCTGGTAAGCTGTCGAATGCTATAAAAGGTGTATTATTACTCTGGTTGTCTTTACCGTCTATATTAAATCTATTACAATCATCCTTTGGTTTAATTCTTTCCTTAATGTACTTTCTATTCCTTCTAAACACTGATCCCTTCTCATCCCCCACTAGATAAGAACGAGGTTCGTCACATTTTCTCACAATTTTTCCTACTGTCCAAGTTGCATCTAAAGACTTCTTAAAATATACATCTTGATTGACATTCAACTCTGGCATGGTTTTTGCATTTTTGTTATAATATTTCTTAACTGAATCCTTATAATTATAATATTTGTCATCACAATATGAAATTTTAGGTTTTAATTTATTTTTAGGCATTGGCAACAATGAATTCAGATTTCTTGAGAATAATAGCTGTGCAGGAGATGGCATATACGGTTTTGCAGTATTTCGATAATTTAACAGGCCCAAATATGGATCAGATCCATCTTCTTGGCATTTTTTTAATATGTTCTTGAATATCTTAACACCTGATTCACTCTGACCATTGGATTGTGAGTGTTTTGGGCTTGATTTTATATGCTCAAATTGATATGAATTAGCAAAAGTTTTAAAATTTTCTGATGTGAACTGTGTTCCACAGTCTGTCGCGACAACTGCCGGAATGCCATGTCTTGCAAAGATTGATTTGCAATTTGTTATCACACAGTTACTTGACAAGTTGTCAAGTTTACAAGCCTCTATGTATTTTGAATAATAATCCATACAAACAAGAAAGTCCTTATTATCAAGAGTACAAATATCAATACCCACTTTTTGCCACGGGATTTTGTCTACATTATGGTTAACAAGTGGTTCTTTTTGTAAGTTTGGACTATATTTTTCACAAGGAACACATTGTTTCACAAATAATTCGAGGTCTTTGTTCAAATCCGGCCAAAAAATACATGACCTAGCTCTGATTTTACAAGTATTTAAGCCAACATGGCCATCATGAATAATTCTCAACATTTCTATTTTCATTGATTGTGGAATAACAATAAGGTTGTTTTTTAATACAACCCCGTCCAATAAACCTAGCTCATCTCTAAAGGTCCAAAAGGCTCTTAAATCTTTATCTACATCATTAATACTTGTTGGCCAACCATTTTTAATGTAACCCGTTACCTTTTTTAATATATAATCCAGTTCAGTTTCAGATTGAATTCGCTTTAACTGAACACTTGACATTGGTAAGCAGTCTCTTTGTAATTTTACATGGCAAATTATATTTTCTCGAAGTTGTTTCATCTTAGGTTCTACACTGTCAGGATGACTGCGAGACAATGTGTCAGCAATAAACAATAACTTGCCTGGTTTGTACTTCACTTCTAGATTGTACCCTTGTACTGCTAACATCATTCTCTGCAGTCTGGCTGGCACTTTGTATAAAGGTTTATTGAACAAGGTTTCTAATGGTTTATGATCTGTTTCTACTTGTACCTTACGACCATAAACATACTGATGCATTTTATAACAACCGAAAACAATTGCTAACATTTCTTTTTCTAACTGACAGTAATTTTGCTCTGTGGAATTCAGGGATCGTGAACCATATGCTATAGGTTTTCCATTTTGTAAAACTACTGCTCCCATTGCTGTTGATGAACTATCCACTGACAACACTATATCCTGATTGGTATTAAAGAAAGCTAGACATGGACTACTACATAAAGCTTTTTTCAGCATTTGAACAGCTTTTTCTTGGTTGCTATCCCATGTGAATACAACATCTTTTTTCATTAAGATGCGCAGTGGTTCAATCATTTTT
>BHDV01003390.1:35996-52547 GCA_005406045.1 Adoxophyes honmai | reverse complement strand
CACTAACCCTTTCCCAGAGTCGACTCTTACGACTCCCACGGGAAGAAAGGGGGAGGTGCTATTCTAACCCGGCACCACACGGGTAAAGGGGGGTTCCACCAATTTGACAGTAAAAAAAATGTAAAAGAGATCTCCAAGCGTCTGGCGGATACAACTGGTGACCGAAAAACTGGCAGCTTCCTCGCTTAACGCAGCATTGCGATACAGCGAGGAAACGTTGTCAGTATCTTCTGGACCATGCCTTATTACGTATAATTTAGTTTTTAGGTTAGTTATATTATTCCCTAATATTTTTTTACAAACTCAAACTCAAATCATTTATTGCATAAATGTTGTACTATCGAACCAACAGATTCCTGACCCATTGCAGAACGTTGTCACAATAAACGTTATTGAGATTTCGCCTGTCGAACAATGTAATGTCACTATGACGTTTACTGTGAATAGGTTCTATAATGGGTCAGGAATCAATTGGTTCGATGGTACATGGAGAGGTTACAAATTTGCCTATGCAGGCCGCATAAATAGGTCCGCGCATATTGCTGTGCTAAATTTCCACTGCCCCCTAGCCCTCCGATCCAGCGCCCCCGCCCGCGTCAGCACGCTTCCCAAGAGCTGTGCTGATGCAACTTTCGCCGCGACCTTCGATAAACCTAGATAACTGTTTAATAATGACAGATAAGATTGTCGTGGAACTCTGCGATCGGTGACTGGCGGCTTGGGGCGATTGCGAAGGCTGGGTTCCACGACACAGAAAAATATTTAAATACATACATACATATTCTCACGCCTGTATTCCCAGGAGGTGTAGGCAGAGCACATGAATTAAATATTTAAACTTTGTAACAAAACTTAGTTTACGAAATGTAAATAACGCAGGTTATAAGCTAAGCGTCCACAGGTCCGCATCGGACGCATCGGATTCAATCAGATGTATGGCGAAATGCGGTGCGTACGATGCGGACAGGTGGACGCACTTGTATCAGTTTCTATACAAAGAATACTACAATCCGTTGCGTGCGATACATCCGATGCATACGATATCGACAAGTGGACGCTTAGCAATACAAGGATTAGGTTGGTTGGTTGGTATAGTTTGCAACTGTGTCATTCGTGAGAACTTGACGTATCGTTTTACAATAGCATTTTTACAAGCTTTTATAATAATTTTATCTTTCCTTTAACATAATTATTTGTGTGAATAGCGTTCGCTTATTCTACCATAATAGGAGCCATATCATCCCTCCCATATACGTGTTAGAACTAACGAAAAACCGGCCAAGTGCGAGTCGGACTCGCGCGTACCAAAAACAGCAAAAAATCACGTTTTTGTATGGAAGCCCTCCTTATTATTTTATTTTATTCTGTTTTTAGTATTTGTTGTTATAGCGGCAAGATAAATACATCATCTGTGATAATTTCAACTCTCTAGCTCTCACGGTTCGTGAGATACAGCCTGGTGACAGACGGACAGACAGCGAAGTCTCAGTAATAGGGTCCCGTTTTCATCCTTTGGGTAAGGAACCCTAAAAAGCAACGAGGTAGAAAGTTGCTATTTCTTGAAAGTTAATAAATAAAATTAAAGATTTTTTTTAAGATGTCTTAAGAAACTCTTTTTCGCAGTAATTTTTTGCATGTTCTCATATTTACATCCATTAGAATCAGTGTTTTCTCTAGATTATGACAGGTCATGGAGTCATTGAGGTTGGCGCCGCGGGTAGGCGCGCGCACGCGGCGCTGCGCATGCGCGGCTTACTACGCAGCGAGTAACGCATTGCGATACTGTTATGTAAAGACTTATAAATCCACAAAATAAATCTCTTCCATCTTTGCATACCTAAAACTTAGCTAGAAGTGGCTGCAAAGCGTGATATAGTCATAATCGTGGTTTTTTCTGTCACGTTGCTCTGCCTACCCCATTTGGGAACACAGGCGTGATTGTATGTATGTATGTATACGTCCAAATAAGAATGGAAGCGGTAAGGGAGGCTTTTACACGTATTTTTTGTAGCTATCGGTGGAAAGAACATGATTGCTAAGAATAATGCGCCGCAAGAAACTTGGCACACATTTTTTTTCTAAAGGTCCGACCACACCGCAGCTTAACACGTTCACTGCGAAAGGAGGTGGATTAGACCTCATGCATAGCTGCCATCCCGTGCGGCAGTGAAAATAGCGTACTTTCCCCTGGTGCGAAGGGCACAAATTAGTTAATCTTTGGAGTAGAACAAAGACAAATATACTTTTGAGTTCGTCTCTTAAACTAGTATTTTAAAACATATTCCAAATACTCGAGAGGCGGATTGAACCTCTCCCGCATAGGTTAACTTTTTTTTCTCTTCAGTGCGGGAAGGGGTTGAATCCACCTCTGATCCTTTGCACACCCCGCACCGCACTGAATGTATACGATGTAAACAGCCAGTGATGTGCCGTCCACTGAATAAGTCGAACACATCATAAGTTTAACTATTGTTTATCTTAAGACGAAAAATTACTAACCTACCTACCCACTTTTCTATTATTTTTGCAATGTGTCAACGACAATCATTCCAAATAAATACATACATACATACATACATACATACGATAAATCACGCCTATGTTCCCAAAGGGGGTAGGCAGAGCATACGAAACGTGAAATAGACATATGATTGTGACTATTTCACGCTTCGCAGTCACTTCTATCATCTTTTTGGGTATGAAAACAGATGTAAGAGGTAATATAATAGTGAAAGATTGCTAGCTTGTCGCCTTCAGAATACCTAAACCTATTTCCTTAGTCGCCTCCTACGACATCCACGGATGAAATGGTGATGTGCTGTTCTAGACCCGAAACCACACGGGATTGAAATAAATAATTGATTATTATTTACTATTACTTTCATTGATAACTTATCCGTTTCCCATCCCTACTTAGGATTATGTCGGTAATTTCAGTGCGAAGGGAGGTCTAAAAGACCTCATAAAGTTTTTTATTTTTATTAATAGTTCTAGAAGTCCTAGATTCGGGCGAAGCCAGAATCAAATTAAGTAATAGATGGAGAATCCATAGTAAAAAAATTGGAGCACTAAAATAAACCTCCATTGAGATATAAACGTTTTTTCTTTTCTTGGGTGAAGAGGCGGAATAGACCTACTGACGCACTGGTGATAAAATGGGAAAGGGGTTGTTTCAACCTACTAACGCACCAGAAAAACAAACACAGAAATCAGTCTCGCAGTGAACGTGTTAAAATCCGGTCTCGCTGCGGAATCGCAGTGTCGCGTCGTTTTCGCACCGGTTTCGCCGCATGCTCCCACACCGCAGCTTAAAATACGCTGTCGCACCGTAAATTGATCTGCGTAAAAATCGCAAAAAATGTTACAAGGAGATCTTATGGCAGACACCACACCGGTGACGTAAAAAACGCAGCTGTCTTGTAGATGCAGCGATTTTTACGCAAAGATTTGCGAATCGGGGTTTCTCGGTTATTGTCGGTAACACTTCGTTTTTCACATAGAGATTATCAGATTCTATGTCTAACATTTTTAAAAGGAACGAGACAACTGAGTCACGTTCTTTTGTTTTGTTGCTGTGATGGGTGCAGTTGATCTTTACTTATGTCATATAGGTATTTGAAGCATGATTTTGACGCAGCGAATTTTAAGCACCGGTTCGGAAGGTTTGCGACAAAACGATTATCGTGACACACGTCATTGCGATTCCGTTCCGTCACCGTTTTTTAAGCTGCGGTGTGGGGAGCACGCGGCGAAAACGGTGCGAAAACGACGCGACACTGCGATTCCGAAGCGACACCGGATTTTAAGCTGCGGTGTGGTCGGACCTTAACTCATGGATGCGATTTGTCTCCACTTATAACAACGGCATCACAAAGAAAACTCACTAGTATTTACAAAACAGTAATTTATGTACAAATGTGTTTAGCTAGCAACCGTCACTAGTGTACCATTTAATTTAAAACCTAAAAATATTCTAGAAGTGGGTGTGAATCTTGAAATAGTACTGTTTTGTCTATGTAGCGTTTCGTGTGCCCTGCCTGTCCCATTTCGGAGGTCGTACGTCCTTATACAGTTTTTTGTATTTTATTTTTAGTGACCAATGTTGCGTTAAACAGGAAAACATCAAACAGTCACGCCCCAATGGATCAACGGGTAATTATTCTAAAAAAACAACGTAATTAGGTAATGAGTAATTACATTCCTCCAGTCATCTATCAGGCGTAAGCCGTCGGCGATAAGGCGGCGCAGGAGTCGGCGTTATCGACTCAACCAACGTGACAAGGCTAAGGGTGGGAGTTAAGACGCGCGCGGCTCGCGAAACCGCTCCGCTTGAAGTCCGAACCACACTGACAGCGAAAGCAGAGCTGCGCGCGAGGTTGTAATATTCGAAATGAAATGAAACAGTGCCCACAATGCACCGGGAAATAAGAGTTTCATTGGTACCATCACGCCGACGCGCCGCTTAGCTTACGCTGTTAGTGCGTTTGGAGCTTGAGGTTTCAAGACAAACGCAGCTAAAATACTAATTTAATTTAAATATTTCACATAAGTATACATTTTTACATAAGGGTTATACCATCCCATTTTTTTTTTAAGTTACCACTTCTTAAAAGCCCTAACAGACGACCAAATTTGGTTTGGTCCGAACCACGAACTTGGTTGGCTCCAAACCAAATTCGAACGTGTGTTCAGCGGTTGGCCGAACATTTGTTCGGCTGTTTGGTTTGGAACCAACCAAGTTCGTGGTTCGGACCAAACCAAATTTGGTCGTTTGTTAGGGCTTTTAGAAGAACGACAATAATTTTCTGAATTAAAATACTGGGAAACACTCAAGTTGTCAAAACTGTCCGCACAAAGCGTTGTCTTGACAACGAGTCAACTTACAAGTACGGTTAGTACGATGGCGTCACAACTGTTCCAAGTTTCTATTAGGGCTACCTTTTTGTATCACGATTTTAAACGACATTTTTAAATAAATTACTTTATGGACGTTGATATAATAAACATACTGTGAAGTTGCAGTGATATCTAACAAAAATTCCCAAAAAAACTTTACGTATTGCCTATTTTGGTCACTGGCCGTCCGTTACGTTTGTGAAAATCCATAACTCAGATTCTGGCGCTGTTTGTTAAAAGTATCCTTCAATGCAGAAATAAATGCTTCATCTACACGTGATTTTAGATTAGCGATGGCTCTACAGTTGTAACAATTATCGGTGGATTAAAACTATCAAAAGTGTAATCCACGGTTATTTAAATGATGATATGCGCGAGTGGGGAGTGCGATTGTTGTTTTGAATTGAAAACACTTGAAGAAAACTTTCCGTGTATAATCCTAGTCAATAAAATTATTACGAATGTGTGGTTGTAGAACACTAAGGAAGTAGATGTTCTGCTTTATTACCGGTTCTTGTACATAGGTACTTTATTCAAATGAAGAGGCAATATTGTTTAAAGCGACCGCAATCTCATCATACTTCATCTTCATCGTTATCTACAGTACCATTAAAACGAGTTTACAGGGACTGGAGTCGAATTGTTAAGTAACATTTTTAACACCACCGCTAGTTGTGGAAGCAAGATTAGAGAATGTTTTTTTTGTGGCATACTTAGTACACAATAACCCCTGGACTAATGTCTTACTGATTATATTCCGCTAGAGAACAATTTACATACATACATACAATCACGCCTGTATTCCCAATAGGGTAGGCAGAGCACACAAAACGCTACATAGACAAAACGTTGACTATTTCACGTTTCGTAGCCACTTCTAGCATTTTTTTCGGTTTTAAGGTGGCAGGCAACGGCGGATCCAGGGGGGGGGTCATGGGGGTCATGACCCCCCCCTGAGTGGAGTCAAAAATCAGTCGTAAATAATTCCCGTGTCTATATTTGTATAATTAATATAATTAAAAATATCCATGAATTAATTAAATATAATATAATAACTTTGCATGATGAATGGTTGAAGATCACCTAACCGGACTAGTATAGCTTCTCCACGTTCATAAAAACATACCCTTTGACGTCAATGACGTAAGTTGTACGGTGTTGTTTAACGTGTTAACGTTTCGGGAGAAGATGTAATAGAAAAATAGATTTTGTGATTTAAAAATTTTATAGGCTTGTTGGCAAAAAACTACTTAGACCGTCAGATGGATAATCAAAAAATATTGTACACATATTTTTCCTTTTATTTGACAAACGAAAAATGACGATTAATAGGTACAGTGATTAAAAGTTTCGCGTGACGTCACGACTCTGTACAATGTTTACCGAGTCGTGACGTCACAAGCTCCACTCCGGAAGTTTGATGATCGATTACTTAGTTGATGTTTAGTCATTTGATAAAAGAAAAATGTGGGTGTCGTATTTCTCCATAATCTAACGATCGGACTAATTAGAATAACATTTTTTTTAACCCAGGACACAAGCCTATCATGTATTTAGTCTGTTTTTGTTTTATTGAACCGTCAGCCGCCGCGGCTCCTAGATGAAGAGCTACGAATTAGTCCAAAACATGTCGAGCTAAACTCGATTTAATGAACGTGAGTTATCCGTTAAATTTTCAACAGGTATTTGTTTTGTAAGTTGGAAATTTTGTTTGTTGGGAAACCCTTGTCGTCCCATCTCTTCACTTTTGCGGAGTTTTGCATCATACTTACTACCCCTTGACTTGACATACCTCTAGCTGTTATGACAAATCATTCACTACATTTATGGAATACTAGCTGTGCCCGCGACTCCGTCCGCGTGGAATAGTGACTAATTTTCCCCGTTTTTTTCCACATTTTCCAATATTTCCTCGAACCTATTGGTCCCATCATGATTTTATACAGGGTGGAAAAATCGAATGTAAACAGCACATTTTGTATAAGGGAGACTTTCCTTTGTTTTTAAAAACAATAAATTCTGCATTTAAGGATTTATGAAAAATTGCTTGCCTCAGTCGAGACTCGAACCGGTCAAATGTGCTAAAAAATAACGTGCCGTATTTTTTAATGCAGATTGAAAGGATTACTGATAAGGTTAATTTTTCTCTAAATAACAAATACAATCAGAATAACGGAAGGCCATGAAAATTTAGAAATAAAATTAAAAAAACACAAAATAAAATAGTATTCATATATAAGTATAAAATACTTAGTAAATTTTTGCGATTTTTCATAAATCCTTAAATGCAGAATTTATTGTTTTCAAAAACAAAGGAAAGTCTCTCTTACACAAAATGTGCAATTTACAATATTTAAGGTAGTTGCCATCCATGTGGGATTCGATTTTTCCAAGCCTGATCATTGGGTAGTTTTGCCTGGAATGATTTCCGGGAGTTTTGAAAATTGGTAATATTATAGATTTTGAGGTGCTCTATCTGAATTTCTACTTTGCCACCTCGTATCTATGCCGCTAAAGCCGCCATATTGGAAAAATGGCGCGTAAAATCAATTTTTTGACAATATCTCCTGTTTGACTCAATTTACAATAAAACTGTATAGTACAAAATAAAACTAGAGACAATTTCCTACAATTTTTGTCTCAGTGTTTATTTCATAAAGTCAATAGTTTTGGTGTACGAGCGCCACAAAGTGTACTCCAACACTACTCAACGAAAAACTCAGCTTGTCTTTTGTCATTCAATAGAGGTTTCGACAGCCGTATCTTATGGAGTTATAAATATCTAAGGGCTAATTCATTAACTATATGTAAGAAACTATCGCTTTACCGACTTCAGTGCTCGTATAATGAACGAAATAGGTACTTCTATTTTGCTCGCAAAAAAGCGTGAGACGTATGAAATTTTGCGGCGCTTGCGTCTTTTTTGAGCCAAAGTAGAGACCATTTTACCAAAAACGCGTAAGATGTCTGAAATCCTACGGTGCTTACTGTTTTTTCGAGTCGATAAAGTTTGTATAGGATAACAATATTTTACTTTATCACCGTTTAAAAATTCCCTGAACTTCAACAAACATTTAAAAAAAAGAATTGGCCAAATCGGTCCAGGCGTTGTTGAGTTATGCGATTACCAACACAATTTGCGAAGTGTACTTTGTGGCGCTCGTACGCCAAAACTATGGACTTTATTGAATAAACACTAAGACATAAATTGTAGGCAATTGCCTCTAGTTTTATTTTGTAATACACTGTTTTATCGTAAAATTAGTCAGACAGGAGATATTGTCAAAAAACTGCTTTTACGCGCCATTTTTCCAATATGGCGGCGTTAGCGGCAAAGATACGAGGTGGCAAAGTTGAAATTCGGAAAGAGCACATCAAAATCTATAAATTCACCAATTTTCAAAACTTCCGGAAATCTTTCCAGGTAACCCCTTTAATTCGTTTCTATTGACTGGATCATTTTTGGACAAAAACTAAAATATTTTTTCAAATCGGACCAGTAGTTCCAGTGATTAGCGCGTTCAAACAAACAAACAAACTCTTCAGCTTTATAATATTAGTATAGACTAGCTGTGCCCGCGACTCCGTTCGCGTGGAATAGTGTCCAATTTTCCCCGTTTTTTCCACATTTTCCATTGTTTCTTCAGTCCTATTTGTCGCAGCGTACCTAATGTTATATAACCTAAAGCCTTCCTCGATAAATGGACTATCCAACACAAAAAGAATTTTTCGAATCGAACCAGTAGTTCCTCAGATTAGCACGTTCAAACAAACAAACAAACTCTTCAGCTTTATAATATTAGTATAGATTTATAAATATCTAGGCTGTCTCATTCCGTGCGTGATTGTGCTTCTCTGGATGTCAGAGAAGATGGCAATATTTATGTAAAATTTTTGAGTGCACTACTACTTACGTGGGTACATTTATAAAATATCTACTTTTTACTTATACCTATTGTTATTAAAATCCTTATCCTTACTAATATTATAAGTCAGAAAGTGAGTTTGTTTGTTTGTTTGTTACGCTTTCACGCCGTAACTACTGAACCGATTGCTTTGAAATTTTGCAGACGTAAAGATAGAAGTCCGGATTAAATAATAGGCTACTTTTTATCCCGGAAAAATTGATGTTCCCGAGGGAAAACAAAAATATAGTTTGCTTGATAGATCGATAGATTATAGATCGATGGCGCTGTGTGTCATTTGAAACGAGAAGTTTTCTTATAGTTGTGCTTTATACCGCAATATAACCGAGTTCCACGCGGGCGAAGCCGCGGGCGGAAAGCTAGTTAAATTATAAATTTTTGACCTGACCACGACTATGTGACCCCCTCCTGGCGCCAAAGCTGGATCCGCCCTTGGTGGCAGGTATAATAGTAACAGGTTGCTAGCCTGTCGCCTAAAATGTACCAAAACCTATATCCTTAGTCGCTTCTTACAACATCCACCGAAGAAATGGAGAGATGTTATTCTAATCCCGACACCACACGGGCACAATTTAATTTATTCTATATCTAATTTAGTGGCAATACTCAAGTATGTAAAATCGATCCACAGATGCCTCAAACTGATGAACTGTTTGATATAGTCGTAATATTTTGTCTAAATGTATGTCTAGATGTCAACATGTAAAATAGTCATGGTTCTATGTAGCGTTTCGTGTGTTTTGCTGACCTCATTCGGGAAATGCATGATGTACTATCGAACCAACTGATTCCTGACCCAGCGGAGAACGTTGCCACAATAAACGTCATAAACATTTCCTTTATCGAGCAATGCAATGTCACTATGACGTTCATTGCGAATAGGTTCTATGGTGGGTCAGGAATCAATTGGTTCGATGGTATGTATGTAACATTTAGTCTCAAGTACCTACACATTGAGTGACTGTAGATATGGAAGCTGGTCGTACAGCACAATGCTCGCGAGCCGCCGCCATAAATCTCAATCAGCTGTCGCGGCAATTGCCGGCAGTCCGGCTAATTAGACCGCGAGAGGCGCCTGCGCCGCGACCGCTGGTCACCAGGCGAGTTAGCACAGCAAGGCACGAGTAGAGATGCGCAAGGGAGACTAAATGTGTCACTCCCTAACTAGAGATGTCAGAAAATAAAGGGAGTCTATCCCTCGCGCGAGGCGGATAGAGGGTGTTGCCGTGCAAGCCTACAGCCGGGTTGGCATAGCAAGGTGCGAGTAGAGATGCGCGAAGGAGACTATACTAGAGACCTTTAGGTACTTAAAAGATGGTAAACAATCTTGACGTGTCTTTTTATTGAAACGTACACTTTATGAATCAAAATCTTTACATTTTACAATTTAGGTATGAAAAAATCATTTACTTTCATAATTGAATTGTATAGTGTAACGATTTTAATTTTTAGACTGTGTATTTCAATAAAAAGACACGTCAAGATTGTTTACCATCTTTTAAGTACCTAAAGGTCTAGTAGTAGTAGTAGTAGTAGTAGGTGTAGGTAAGGTAAGTATAAGTGTGTCACTGTCTAACTAGAGACGTCAGAACGTGAAGAGAGTCTATACCGCGCGCGAAACGACTCGCACCTGTTGCTGTGCTAAGCCTACAGGCGGCTTCGCACAGGAGACACGACTCTATTCGCGCCTGAGTAGAGTTGCACGCGAGGAAGACTATATCTGTCACAGTCTAACTTCAGACGTCAGAAAATGACAGGTAGAATATGTGGTAGGCCTTCAGCCCTGCTGAGGGCTCAGTGGAAACAGTGCGACGAAGGAAATGTTTTATTTTCTACTCTCGATTGTTACATCCCTGTATGGTGTCGGGTTTAGAATTACACCTCTACGTTTCTTACGTGAATATCGTAAAAGGTGACTTACATTGCGCTCTTTACTTGGCTTTAAATTTAAATTGTACACTAATTAAATCTCTGTCAGCGCCGGGCGCTTCGATAAACTTTTCGGTCAGAGTCAGCCGATAACCCGCGTCACCGGGAGATTGTACAGCTGCGCCGGCGACTCGATAAGACACTTTATGGGATCAGGTAGCCGCCATGTCTGATAGCCCGGGGAGATAGCTTTTGTTGACTTCAACCGGCACGAAGACTGGTAAGGAGATAAACAAGCAGTCTGCGGATACACTCAGTATTGAATGTTAAACTACCGTGAGACTCACTCATCTTGAAAAATATTTGGATAACTCATGTTTTAAATCAAGTTTGGCTCTACATGTTTCGAGCTAATTCGTAGCCCTGCATCTAGGAGCCGCGGCAGCTGCTGCCAAACGCACGCTGTTCGCGCGACTGAGTCTCTGAGACTGAGTGACTGAGAGTGACGCGAACACCTTTACACAAGGTATACTTTTCATTTAGGAACACAGGCATGATGTATGTATGTATGTATGTATGTTCATTAACCGATTTCAAAAAAGGAGGAGGTTCTCAATTCGTCGGGATCTTTTTTTTATTCTTTTTTTTATGTGTGTTCGCTGATTACTCGAAGACGCCTGGACCGATTTGGAAAATTCTTTTTTTGTTTGAAAGGATATAGTTTCCAGGTGGTCCCATTGTCAGCATATCTTGACCTGATGATGGAATATGAGGGAAATCGAGGGCAACCCTCAAATTTTATAGGCCCAGGTAATGTTTTTAGTACATTTTTCAAAGCTACACCAGTATTTCTGTTTGGCAGTAAAAAAAAATGACTGAGCTGATGATGGAAGGTCAACTCCTTAATGCTTAGAAGTTAAAGGATAATTCTTTCAATACTGAATGCACCTGCAGACTGGAAATTATAATTTCAGTAATTAGTCAAGCCTGCTGGTGATGGAAGGTCACCCTCATTAGACAAATGCTTTCAGTATAGCCCAAATTTTTTTTGTTTAAAATTATTTTCAACACGATGTTGGTCACGCACCTTCATAGCCCGCGCAGGGTCGTCGAGCCGCAGCGGCGGCGGCAGGAACTGATTCTCCCACTCCTGATCTTCCACGTGGCCATTGAAGCCGTTGCTGCCGTTGGTGAGGTGCTCTCCGTTGCTGCCATTGCTCCCATTGGTCCCTTTGGTCACGATAGTCTCGTTAGTCACTTTGGTTCCGTTGGTCCCGTTGGCCTCCTTAGCGTGGCCGTTGAGCCGCGCCGCGCGGCCGTTCACTGCCGCACTCATGATGAGCTAAATTTGTCTGGAAATGGACAAGTGAAGGTTGTTAAAGGAAAAGAGATTTTATCTAAATTCTGTGTGTTTATTAAAGTATAAAATTAGTGACATAGATATATTATTATATAGGTTCATTTATTTTGTTCTGAAAATCAAATTAAGTAGGTACATTTGATTTTTATGTCAGATATAAGTAAATCCAAAAACTATCGTTAAGAGCGTGCACACAAAATTCGGTGATTTTGATGTTTTTCCAATGCTTTAGAAAGCTATAAATCCTTAAGTTTTTAAAGAAAAACTACTGTAACATATAAATAAACTCTTTTTCTAGGGATTAACGGAAAAAAATATTTTATTAGCAACACAGATTTCTTTTACTTAGCCAATTTGTTGAAGGGTTTTCACAAAAATACGCGTCAGAGCTGTCTTTCACTTGAAAATTTGCCATTAAAATTTACCATAAACGATATAAACTTGTTATTATCTGATAGACAATATAGTCTACTGGGGATTAACGGATTAACATAAATCAAATTATTGGTTTTTATTATTCAAATATCATTTTACATAATTTGAAAGTTGAACCATTACTTTATTTTTTTTCTCATTGATTTTAATGTAATTACAAATGAAACAATTTTATTGTAAATTTACAGAATATGTTTAGTCTAACCATATTTTTTTCATGGCTAAATATGAGTTAATTTACATGTCACGATTTTTTAAACATTGGTCCAAAACCACTAAGGTCAGGTGGGGGAAGAGAAACGCAGGGATAAGAGGGCTCTACAGACCATAATCACTCATAACTCGACGAGTTATGGTCTGTGGTGCCTCTTACCCCTGCCCTGCCCCTGAATTTCTCTTCCCCCACCTGATCTTATATTACGTTCGTAAAAAATGTGTGCGCCCTCTTAAATTTTAAGCAATGGAATGTCAGGAAGTCAAAACAATAAAAAAATACAATTTAAATACAAACATGTTAAAATAAAATCAGATCACAAAATGTGGAAAATGACTATGTCATAAAGAAGGCCATAAAAAATTATGATAATACTAAAACAGTCAAAATAAAAACTGAATTGTGTAACTAGCAGAACGACAGATAAGTAGAAGTTTGCTTACAACAGACAAAAGGATCACTCGGAAATTATTAAGTAAATATAGTCTACAGCCTTTTTAAGCGAAGATAAAACAAACAAATCATATTTTATTTTACTTAGGTCCCCGTAGACCACAGATTTCTTTCGGTCGTTAGTTTAGTTGGGATCTTAATCAATACGCAAATGAAGTATACAAAAGTGCGCACACTATGTATGACGACCGATACCAAAATGATGAGAGAGTTAGCCTTTGATATAGCGGCTAACGCAACGCTAATGTGCTTCTACTTCCAAGTTTACGAGTATGTTTAATAGAGACAGTGATTTACATTTTAAATGTTAGGTAAAAAAATCATATTTTAGAAGGTGCAAAACTAACACAATTCTTATAACATTTTTGCTATTTTGATGTCTAGTCTGATACGTGATAGAGTCGCTATTTCCGAAACGTTATACCTACCAAATGTTTATTTATTTATCAACTTGCGGCGTTATATCAAAGCGAATAATGTCCTACGAAAACAAGATTCAACCTACACTTGACACTCAAAAATCACAGAAAAAACTCTGATTAACCTCCGACCTATTTATCGTAGACTAATTTAACAATCATTTTTTCAACTTCCTTATCTTGTAATAAAACCAATACTTGGTGGGAATTATTCGCTGGAATACTTTATGCAAATATTATAGTCACTTAATTAGTTAGTCGCGTTTATCTCTAAAGGTGAGTAGTTTGACGCTATCTGGCATGCAGTGGGTGTTCTGGGAAATATATAAACTAGATTTAGTGGCGCTTGCAATTAATTACTAGACCCCGCTATCGGAGGTGCAAAACGGTAGCTGTCAAATTCTTAGGGACGGGGTAATCAAATCATATTTTGTGATGTCGATATCGATACTCGAATTTCAATACATTTTTTTATGTACAAGTACCGTTTATTTGTATACAATTCAATGTTTTTTGGCATCTATGATAATCATTGGCAATAAAAATATAAAACGTTATTAGTACAACAAAAAATCTTACTTTTCTTATGTTTCAAGTTGCAGGATAGTGCATGAACGCTCTTGAAATAAAACTTTTCAGTACAGGTTAATGCTGGCCACTTAGTCTTATACCGATAATAATTTATTTTTTACGTCAATACATAGTCCATGTCATCTTACAACATTTAGCTGTGTTTACGAGTATTCGTCTTATAATATTTTATACAATAGAAATTAAATATCATTAGACTGTCATTATAATTACTTATCGACATTAAGCTAATATTTCAAAATAATTTTTACCCTTCCCTAGTAATGGGACGAAATTGACAGTTACCGTTTTGCACCTCCGATAGCGGGGTCTATTAATTACACATACAATCACGTCTGTGTTCCCATATGGGGTAGGCAGAGCACACAAAACGTGGCAGACAAAACCATGATTATGACTACTTATATCACGCTTTGCAGCCACTTCTAGCGTAGTTTTAAGTTTGCAAAGATGGAAGAGGTAGAATAGTGACAGGTTGCTAACCTGTCGCCCAAGCATACCCAAACCTATTTCCTTAGTCGCTTCTCACGACTTCCGCGGAAGAAATGGAGAGGTGTTATTGTACCACACGGAATGTATTGTGGGCGATGGGCTAGCAACCTGTCACTGCAATGCAATATCATGTTTAACCATCTGGTTACCCTGAAATTGCTAAACGTGGCACTGGATTTTTGAATTCATGTACTCTGCCTACCCCTCTTGGGATTACAGGCATGAGAATATGTATGTGTATGTGTATGTTCTGTACAGTCAAGGAAATTGACACCTGTGCCGCTTTGAACCTTTTCATAGTGAGTTTCATATTGCTTTGATTATTAGAAAGTATGGTACGTCACAGTGACATTTCTTGTGAAAAGGTACAAAGTGGCACAGTAATCAATTTCCTTGACTGTACCACACGGAAAATTAATTAATTATAATTGAGTGTAATTAAGTAGGTATAGTAATGTGACGTCTAACCGAACGTAACAGCCGACACGGCATTGACCCTAAAAATCTCAAATTTATTTTTAACTACGCAAAATGAAGATAATGTAAAGTTTCCGCCGCGTAGTTGCGTAGAATTAGATAAATACGGGGCAGATAACGGAGTGATTAGAAAATATTTGCACACAGATAAAATACATTAGATTTTATAAAGTAGATGTAGACAGTAGCGAGAATAGAAATAGACTATTCGCGTGGGTGAGAATCGGATCGACAATACATATAACTGTATTTCTCCGGGACTAGCAGTCACCAAAATTCACCAGAATTCATAGTTTCAGAAACAAAATCTTCTGGACAAGTATGAAAATGAATGGTACTGTGAATGGTAATGGTACACATACATACATACATGCACATCCTCACGCCTGTATTCCCAAGAGGGGTAGGCAGAGCGCATGAATTCAAAAATCCAGTGCCACGTTTAGCAATTTCAGGGTTATCAGATGGTTAAACGGTTGCTAGCCCATCGCCCACAATACACGAACCCTTTCCCAGAGTCGACTCTTACGACACCCACGGGACGACCGGGGTGGTGCTATTCTAACCCGCCACCACACGGGCAATGGTAATACTTTCTTAATACCGTTTCTAAAAATTCCTATCAGTTCAGTGCGCTGGTTTGTTTGTCAATAATATTCAGCGGGGGACCCGCGGGCAACCGTCGAGTCAATACAGCGCGCCGTAACTATTTGTCATCTTCACGATACACAAACAACGTTAAGCATTTAACAAAAGTTACGTAAAAATATCTAGTGAAGCGACTGGTGCTTTAGCTGCTTTATCAAACCGATTCATAAGATATCGGACATGGCAACAAAAATCAAAATAAGTTTTGTCAAGAGACAGACACGACGAACTGTGATTGTAGTTGATAGAGATCGTAAAATTAATCACTTAATACACTTGGTAGCAATAACTTCGACGCAGTTGTGTCAATCCGTGACTTTTATAGCACACCATAAATAAACGATAATTTCGTTTGCTTGCTACAAAATAATGGTCACTCTACTTGCAAAGTTATCTTTAGCCATTACCTTAGGTACTGCTTGATTTGATGTCAAATCAGTATTTTGTCAGCTTGTATGTATTGCAGGTTCTCCTGAATAAATGACAGTTGAGTTTGTAGAGAATGTCGTATGAGGTATACGTCCGAGTGGTGAACTTATAGATAGATAGGTACATTCATTTATCTCATTTTGAAAACACTTGCCCTAATCTTAGAGAGAGAGAGTAAGGTAAAAGCGATGCGTGACTTTACACTCTTTCTAAAATCGTGCCATCTAACTAGTGTATCGCGTGTAGGGACTCTATGCCAAAAAAAAAACCGGCCAAGTGCGAGTCGGACTCGCGCACCGAGGGTTCCGTACAAACCTGTAAGGTTTACAAAGTTCGTTCATT
>BHDV01003390.1:17380-27885 GCA_005406045.1 Adoxophyes honmai | reverse complement strand
TAAAAAATAAACTTTAAACGGCTCTCCTGTAAAGTTTGCAAAATGGCTCGTTAGTCAATTAGCCGTTCCAGCGTCGATATATACATACACACATACATACATCACGCCTGTATTCCCAAATGGGGTAGGCAGAGCAACGAAACGCTACACAAAACCATGACTATTTCAGACTTCGTGGCAACTTCTATCATATTTTTTAGGTTTTAAATTGGTAGGTATAAAAGTGACAGGTTGCTAGCTGTCGCCTAAGATTTACCTTAACCTATTTCCTTATTCGTCTCCTACGTCATACATACATACATATTCTCACGCCTGTATTCCCAAGAGCACATGAATTCAAAAATCCAGTGCCACGTTTAGCAATTTCAGGGTAACCAGATGCCAGATGCTCCTACGTCATCCATGGAAGAAATGGAGAGGTGTTCATTCATAAATATCCCTTAAAAGGCAAAATAGATAGTCAATCTATGATTATGATAGTACCTGATTAGCGCTAGCCACAGACTGTGATAGTACGGGAGGGATTGCTACAGGTACGCAAGGCCAAACTTTTCGGCTAAAACTGAAATCTTCGTGGTATTTTATCCGCTTTCATTTAACTGCTTATCGATAGAATTATAGAACATACATACATACAATTACGCCTGTGTTCCCAAATGGGGTAGGCAGAGCGCACGAAACATGACATAGACAAAACAATAATTACGCATCGCAGCTACTTCTAACATTTAGGTTTAAGAATAGATGGAAGAGGTATAATAGTTACAGTCACAGGCTGCTAGCCTGTCGCCTAAAGCATACCTAAACCTATTACCTTAGTCGCTTCTAACGACATCCACGGAAGAAATCCGTACCAATATATAAATGTGAAAGTGTGTTTGTTTGTTTGTTTGTCCGTCTTTCACGGCTAAACGGAGCAATGGATTGACGTGATTTTTTAGGTAGTTTAGGGCATGGAGAGTGACATAGGCTACATTTTGTCTCTTCAAAACCCCCCAAAAGTGAGGAGTGGAAGTTTTCAATGTAGAAAGCTATAAAATTTGTATGTGTGCTATCTCTTCTGTGATACCCCGAATTAAGGCAAAAGCTAGTGTAGATATAATTCTAACCTGACACCACACAGGATTTTTTTGGCATTGAAATTCGCAAGTATTGGGTACACAAATCCATTGGCCAGTTGTGTGGAGTGCCTGCGCGGGCCGTGGCATTGCGAAGCTCAGATACATGTCAGTATGTCGCCCTCCCGCGATACGCTATCGCGGGGCGCGAGATACGCGACACAGACGGACGAACTGGTTACAGCCGGCATCCGCGTCTCGAGTGCTTTGTTTGCGGTGGAGCCTTCATTCAATCACAACTGATAGTGTCAAGGCGTACAGCATACTAAGTAGGTATGGTGATGGTGAGACGTCTAGTCTTCACTAATACTGCATATCTATATACATAGTCTCACGCCTGTATTCTCAAGAGGGGTAAGCAGAGCACATGAATTCAAAAATCGAGTGCCACGTTCAGCAATTAGTAACCACGTGATTAGACGTCTCTAGTTAGACAGTGCCTCCTGGTATAATCTTTCTTGCGCGCAACTCTCGTCGTGTCCTGGTAAGCTGGTAAATCTTGGGCTATCTTTGACCAGCAACATACAACTAAAGGCGTCTAAGGGTCTCACCAAACCAGTCGACGCCTTTTCGAAAAACACGGGTAGAAAAAGCTTTATGTCAACGCAATAAGGGCGAACAAGACGTCAATTGGCTCTGCTCGCTCGGCCGAGATTGGCCGAGCCAATGGACGTCTTGTTCGCCCTTATTGAGTTGACATAAAGCTTTTTCTACCCGCGTTTTGCCGAAAAGGCGTCGACTAATGTGGGGAGACCCTAAGTTGGAATCCTAATTGGCCCTGTAACACCGCCGCAATGTTATCCTAAGGCTTTTTACAAAAGCTACAACAAACGCGAGCGAGTAGTTTCTGACTACCAGTACAGTACATCTTGGTGACACAAGCGAACCGAAAAATGGGCCTTCGCTCAGCATCTTACCGATGCAGCAACGCTGGTTTTCAACGAAGCCCTGACTGAAATACGTGTAAACGTCGGAGAAAACCAGATTTACACTATTGAAACATATGTGAACAATAACAAAACGCGCGTTAGTTTGTGCGGGCGCTAGACAACACGTGACGTATTTCCACGCGCGAATTACATTAACGATCTCCAATTTAGTGTTGTGCAGTTCATCATTTAAGTGAATCGCTCCATATTTAGCAATGGACTTGATTGATACGAATGCATTGTCGATTGGGGTCGGCGTTCGACCGGACCCGGATCAATTGCCCATCATTGAGAAGCAGTTGAACTCCAGACGAAGCGAAGCTGCCGTGGACCGCCGCCAAGAATCTAACGGTTACCACGTGGTGTCAACAATGTACGATCGCGCGCATTATCCTCAAATAAATGTACGGAAAAAACTGTTGCCGGATTTTGCAGATTGCTAATGCTAGTATAGAGAATGGAACGCGATTATGTTGTTTTGTTGGTATTTGATATGATACCTACGATGTCGCGAATTAAAGTTAGATTAAAGTTAAATAGTAATTTGCGGAAAATTATTGTTGTTATACCTTAATGTCCGGTTCCATTCGCTTGTCAGGATAATAAGCGTAGCGTAGAGCAAGTGGAATTATGTTTGTGTAAAAAAGAAAGATGGATAAGTACAGTCAAGGACTTTAATTCATGAGCCACCATGGAATCAATTCACAGTAAACGTCATAGTGACATCCCATTAATTAACAAGGGAAATCGTAATCATACTTACTTTGAAAAGGTTCATGAATTAAAGTCCTCGACCGTACATACTCATTTATTCCATAAATCACGCCTTTATTCCCAAATAGGATAGGCAGAGCCCAGCAACGCTACATAGATAAAACCATGACTGTTTCAGATTTCGTGGCCACTTCTACCATATTTTTTTGGTTTTAAGTTAGCAGGAATAATAGTGACAGGTTGCTAGCCTGTCGCCTAAGGTTTACCTTAACCTATCTCCTTAGTCGCCTCTTACATCTATAAATGGATGGTTGTCCGATTTTAAAGTTTTCAAAATGTCTACTACAAGTTTTAACATGTCAGAATTAAGTGAGAGTTTCATCTTAAGCGCCGAGAAAAATAAACTGATAGGAATACGAGTTTGTTTTGTAATATTGAATGTTTATGTTGCGATATGATGTTTAGGTATTGAATTATGTAATCGGCGAGAGATACGGAATTCTCTCGAAGCCGACACTAGTAAATACATAGTTATAAAAATAATAGCCCACAGTTGTGTTCAACTCGTTAGTTGATTTCGTGGGAAGCAAATATATTAATTGGTGGCCTGTTTACGGTATGATCTATTTACGCAGACTCAGTAAATAGGTAGGTACAGTCGACCAAGAAATTGGTCTACCCCCTCAAGATCGATATTCATTTGAACCTCATGAAACAACAAGGTCGATTTCCCCTCGCCATAATACTATGACAGTGACAATGTCAACCTTAGTGATAATTTTGATGTCACACGAACTTTTGTCAAAAGTGGTAGACCACTTCCTTGGTCGACCGTACATTTAAACTGGTTTAGTTTGGAATTAGCGTCTCGTGCGCATAAAATATGTAACTGATTAAGTATATTAATACATACAGTAAATAAACAGTATTTTTTTCCTCTTAGTCTCATTATTTAAGGAAGTGTTCTACTATGTTGTTTAGAAAAAGTAAATAACTACCTAAGTAAGGTGGTATTCAATGTAACAAGAATATGTATAACTTAGCCTTGGAAAACGTCACTCTTTACTCGCATATAAAACAACTGTGCATATGAGAAAAGCGAGTAAGAATGAATCGACCACTAAACGATTCGGTTATTATAAACAATATCCCAGCCAAACGCATTCCACTACTGAGCATAGGCGTCCTCTCAAAATGAGAGGGCTTGGGGTTAGTACCCACTCGGGACCAATGCGGATTGGGAACTTCGTACTCAAAATTAAATTGCTTCGTCGCTGTGCAGGTTTCCTCACGATGTTTTCCTTCACCGAATATTTCGTGGAATATTTGGTGGTGAAAGCCTGGGATTCAAACCTGCGACCCTCTGCGTGACAGGTCAAATGGCTAAGCTACCCCGGCTCTAACCAGTTAATATGTTTAAATAGCGAAGTACGCACTTTCCAGTGATTGACTGTGTTTTGGCGTCACAAGACAAGTGTCATAACTCATAACATAACATACACTCAGATAAACAATCGTTTTACTTAATTAATATACGTGCTCTTCCACCACAAATTAATTCTTATAATTAAGTATAATAATTATAATAAACCACATGACGGTAAGGCAAAGAAAAAATGGTAGGTATAACCTAACTATTTACCTTTAAAAACCAAGCATTACTTTAGAATCAATCCAATTAATAAATGTATGCAGTTAGGTATTGGATAGTTTATCCTATCTACCTATTTGCTTGCATAACTTAAAACACGTTCATTGAACTTCGACAAATGAATGCGCGTATCGCCGCCGTTTTGCGTCGCAAGCACCGCGAGGAGAGTGTAATCGAAAAAACGCCTCTTATTTGCCCAGCCCTCGATTGTTTTCTTTGCCAAGGGCTAAAGTACGCTGCACTGAACCGGGGTAAACAATACGACGAGATATCAGCAGTGTAGTATAGGTATAGCTCAGCGGGCGTGGCTGTGTGACGTCGCTGGACATCTACTGGACTTGTTTGCTTCGTTTATGCGTGTGCCCATCATTCAACAGGCTACCACAGCGTCATTACAATGTTTTACAGTGAATGCAAGCGATGGCTTAATCGATTTGTATGGGGAATTTTACATCTAGAAATGATACGACGGCGTTAACGAGTACGGCCACTAAACTCCTAGTAATTGTATTGTGAGAAAGTTTCCAATAGAGATCTCTCTCCAGGCAGATGTTATGCCTGGAGACTGAAGTCCAAGTCAACAGAGAGAAAGTTGATAACTTTTGTGAATGAGGTTCTGCTACAAGACGATAGGTGGACGGTAGGGTCGCTACAGTATTAACCATAGACCTGGAATGTTATCATCTAAACTCCTTTTATCTTAATAGACGGAACGTTGCTTCAAAATGACAGAAAATATAAGGTGATTGACTGCGATTCACCTGTCAAGCCAATGCCTGTCGCGAGCGAGCTACCTAATATAGACTAAACTGTGGTGTGTGCACTATACAGTCATTTGGTAGATTTATATTTTCTTTGACCACTGGGAGGCGCGGCGGGACAACAATTCCGCTTGTGGAAACGTTCACATTTGTTTTCACTTGCAAATGATGCGACCTTAGATTCATTCGATTGACTTATTGATATTAGCAGCATGCGACTACGCAGTTAAACCTGGCTATGTCCGAGTTAGTAAGTAACTATATGCCTCCGATATTCTGAGCTTCATCTAGCTTTGTTCAACAAAGATTTCACTGTCATAAATTTAAGCAAAGATCTTTCAAACCTTGCTTACACAGCACCACCTTGAACTAAGCTTGTATATTTAAGAGGAATGCAAGTCAGTTTGAAGAGTGGCTGTCTTTATAATTAACTACTTCCCGTGTTATAAGCAGGTATCTCTACGAAGCTGACAAACAGACGCCGGAAAAGATATGAATTATTTTTATATCATAACGCAGCGATAGAGAAAATGTAACGGGCCCGATTTTGTGGTGCCTAGAGAAAAATGCTTGTCGTTTTACGCTCTAAAATGGTAGAGTTCAAATTATTATATGAATGACACCGCTTGGCAAAAGCATGGAACATACAAAACGATACACAGCGTTGCAACCCGAGCGAACCACTGTCGATTTGATCGTAGGTAATAAAAATCTATTCTTGGTGTCTATTAGTTTCTATAGTAAAACATCGTGCTACGCTAAACAAATTTTATAAATTGCGAAAAGTTAGATTAAGGTTCTTGAAATAGAACGTGATCAAGTAAATCTACTTTCGTCTGGCGGAGTTTTTGAGGTGATCTATCATTTTTGACGTTTATTGGAGTGGCAACTGGGAGTCTGTGACAGACTTAAGGATGTTGAGGAGAGATGAAGAAAGTGAGCAGCGACGCGGAGGTACTTATACTGTACAGAGATATTCTTTAATGGTACGTTTACACGCTTGCCGAGACTTGCCAAACGTCCACAAGCTCCAAGCTTTTACAAGCGCTCTTACCATACAAAAAACCTTGCAAGCCACGCCAAACAGCCTGTTCACACGCTTGCGTTTGTGGATGCTTGTGTAGACTTGCCAAGCGTGTAAAGTTGTAAACGTACCATAAGACTATCTCGTATAGATCTGTACCGGGCGAACGCCACGTACATTCGTCGAATAGCCGAACTAAACGATCCTACATCGCGCTAACGAAGCTTCTATGATCGGCTGCATAAATGCAACTTCTAATTTTCTCTCTGTGTACTTCGGTCCCCTAGCATAACATCTGCCTGGAAAGAGATATGTCTATTGGAGTCCTAACAAATTCGAAGCCTAGATTGATGTCAAGCGAGGCGAGGCTATATGCCTCAAGCAATCCTAACGTTCTATAGCTAATGTCTATAGCGGCAATCATACGGAGATTTTTATAAAATGTAAAGAACACGGTAGTCGGCAGCATTCGGCGAGCAACAGCGGTCACAGCCTCTAGGCTTAGCACAGCATCACGCGTATAGTTCAGTTAACTAAAGCTGGCACGTTCACAGTACTCACACTTGTGCAATTTGGCTATACTATATGTATTTTTTTTAATTAATAATTTTGATCAAATCAGGCAGACTTTTCATGATACGTATGCTGTGCAAAGTCACGACGCGTGCTAATTCACAGATACTACACAAATGCAATGCGTACTTACGTCTTTTTTACGAGCCAGCTTTAGGCCGGCCACATACATTCGGAATCCCGAATCGGAATCGGAAAATCGAACGCAGTCAATCCATACGAAATCTATGGACCGCCACACACATTCGGAAGCTTTCCGAATGTGTGTGGCGGTCCATTGATTTTGTATGGATTGACTGCGTTCGGAAAGTCCGATTCGAGATTCCGAACGGAAAAATTCCGAATGTATGTGGCCGGCCTAAGTGACTGCAGTCGGCGGACCATCTAGTGTAAATTAAGACGACATTCGTTGACCGATATTGTTTGGAGTTCAAGCTGCGACCGCATTAGCTCTACGACTCAGTGTAGGTATTCCTACTTAATTCTGACGTCTTAAGATTACTTATGACCACTTCGGCCAACGAATTTAACTTCACTGTGCAGTGTAAACTTTTAAAATCACGCTGACAACACCATGAAAACAAGCTTATCATCTCAAAAACAAAACCTCGGATAAACAAAAGTGCTTTATTAGTGGTACTGTTTGGTGAAATGATTCAGCACAAATGCAACAACCGACTGATGTCACCGCGCGGTGTAAAAACTAAATAGCTTGCAATTTGTAAACAAGACGAAACGTAAGGGGATGCCACGTGCTTTATAGTAAATGAAAACCTCCTCGAGAATACTGATGTATGTAGTTTAGGTTAGAATATCACCTCTTCATTTTTACCGTGGATTTCGTAAGAGGTGACTAAGGAGATAGGTTTAGGTAGGTATGCTTTAGGCGACAGGCTAGCAATTTGTCACTATTATGCCTCTTCCATCTGTTACATACACATACATATTCTCACGCCTGTATTCCCATGAGGGGTAGGCAGAACACATGAATTCAAAAATCCAGTGCCACGTTTAGCAAATTCAGGGTAACCAGATGGTTAAACGTGATATTGCAGTGACAGGTTGCAAGCCCATCGCCCACAATACACTAACCTTTTCCCAGAGTCGACTCTTACGACACCCACGGGAAGAAAGGGGGAGGTGCTATTCTAACCCGGCACCACACGGGTTCCATCTGTTATAATGTAAAATTATGCCACAAGTGGCCACGGAACGGGAAATAGTCAGGATTTTGTTTACGTTACATTTCACGTGCTCTGCCTACCCCATTTGGGAACACGGGCGTGATTGTATGAATGAATACTGAACTAGATTGAAGAATGAAAGCCTAAGATAAGTATTGTAACACTGATTATGTTCTAAAGTACATCGTGTTTTGAATGAAACCGCGACGAAGTTATCGCCATAATTCGGCAAAAAACTAATATTATTGACGGGACAGTGATTGATAACGCTATCCGGCTGACGCAAAAACTTTAGAGTCTACCCGCGTAATTCTGAGATACTGATTATCGTCGGACAAGTTAATAAATATTTTTCTTGTTCGCGCGGGGGGATACTACGACCGGTTTGAGTTCCTGCTACAAAGTCTACCAGTTGCTATTGCTAAATATGGGTGTAAATACGTCGGTACTTAGTTATTAAGTTTTACCGCAGACTTATATCGAAATAGATGACTCAAATGTATGTAACTCGCGTGCCAAAACGGAGCCTAAAGGGAAAGTAGTGCGCTTTGACGCGATTTCATTTAGTTTTCTACCACTTAGATTACGTTTAACTGTCTAGAGAAAGGACTCACCTTTGAATCGGTTTCACTCGGACTGTCAATTCCCATCATTAAAACGCTCATATTGTGACGTTACAGTAAGTAGAGAAAAAGTGGTACGATTGTTTTTCATACAAATGCACTCGCGGTATCTATTTCGATATAAGTCTGTGAGTTTTACCATGTTTAAGTGTGGTCGGCGGTCCGCCAATGCAAGGTCCCAAGGTGACACCACACTACACGTGACTAGAACCACCATAATAGCAAATAACTAGGCAACTTCACATAACATGATTCACTTTACGCGATCAACATATAAAACGTATCCTAATTGATTTGCAGTCGGAATAGCGTCGTATTTGCTCAGATGCGTCGTCTCGAGTTAGTATCACTTTAAACCAAGCTTCAACACTATAGATAGCCGTGTTAATAGAAGAGAATGATCCTCCATATATCTGCATCAGGTGGTCCGATCGTCGCAGCTTCCGACGCGGTCGCTTAACGAATATTTATGGATCTAAAGCGTCCATAAAACTACCGTGAGACTCATTCATAGTGAAATAAACGGATCTACTCACGTTTTTCATATTTCATATTTCTTATCTCGCTATTTTCAGGCCAATCCGTGACCCTTCATCTGAAGATACGCGACACGGCAGCGGATAAACGCGCACTGAAATTGAGCTAATCTCGATATTAAAAATCCATAGATCCGTTTATTTCGCTGTCTAATTTACCCGTCACGCAAGGTCGGTAAGAAACCCACCGTTTTCCCATCTGATTAGATTCTAGACGCGAATCTATACTGATAGTTTGCTAACTGCGAACATTGCGGACTAGTTGGCACGTGTATTTGGAGTCGGCTATTCGCGTAATGATATGCGCAGGCGGCGCCGCCACACCTACATTATAGCGACGGAGGCTCGCTCGCAGCGGGATGTAAACAACTAGTTTTTTAAGTTGATTTCAGTTCCTAGGAGTTTTTGCGATTTGTTTCGGCTGTAAATGACAATTGTTAACTTTTGTTTTGTTATGTTACTCATTGAACCGTACAGTTGAATAGTTAATGAAGATTCTAACTGACGTCAGATATGAAAATTTATTCGACAAGGAAATGTGTTTTCGCGTATCTATGAGTGGGTAAATGTTTCAAGCGTGACAATAGTATATGTATGTAACTCTTCAACACAACAAGTAACAATAGTTCAGTGAGATGTCGTGACACGTACAAGATAACCGAGGATTTTTATTTTTATGCCTCTTGAAATGTTAACGATGATTTGTTTGAGAAAAACAGAGGCGCGGGCGGCGCCTCACGCGCAAATAGAATAGCTATTTACGAGGCGCCCGCGCAGCGTCACACGCCCCTGAATCAAATGATAAAGATAACGTCGACTGTTTACGCTAAGCCGCGACTAATTTAATCACAAGTTTTATCATTAGCTAAGTCGTGCTAAGCTCGGCAAGGCGATGAGCCGCGATAATTCGGTGGGTCTGTTTTGTTTTCTATTTTATTAACGTTAAATAGGACGAGTTTTGACTGAGATTGACCGCAAATTTTATATTAATAGGGCTAGATAAAATTATAGGTTAATTTTAGTGCAGTATTGGATGCAGCTTCAAGCCTAAGCACTGTAGATCTTGTAATCCGCATTCCTGCATACGCGGGCCCTTTTAACAACGACTACCTCGACTTGTTTACATTAAAAACCTCACGCTTATTAATTAGCAATCGCGAACCGGATCGTCAATGTCATCATTAAATTTACGAACTATTTCTATCGTTTCGCATTTAATTATAATCCTATTTTAATTGCCATAAAAATTCCAAGGTCACTGAAAATCTTATAAAACTGTCATCTTTTTCATGATTGTTGATAAACTTTTAGTACTCACACGTGTGTAGGTAGAGTTGTGAGGCGTCGATAGCGTCGCGAGCGTGTGGCGGCGGCGGCGGCTCGGCGCTCACT
>BHDV01003390.1:0-11750 GCA_005406045.1 Adoxophyes honmai | reverse complement strand
TGCCGCGCTGCGCAGCGCGAAACCACATGCATCGTCGTGCAGCGCCGCGTCGCGTCTCGTCGCGGTGTGAACTGACCCTTAGACGGCAGGCTACCACCTGTCACTTTTATACTTGTTTATCTGTCTTAAAATCTAAAAAAATACAAGTGGCTTCGATACTTGGGATAATCATGGTTTTAGCGTAACGTTTCGCGCTCTGCCTACCCCATTTGGGAATACAGGCGCGATGTTGTATTTAATATAAGTTCCCCAAATATAGAACAACCATAATCTCAATACTTGATTGCAACTTCAATGAAAAAAAACTTTTAAAAAATGTCCAACTTTTCTTTGTGTGTCTACTCTAATTTCACTTGTTTTGTCAATCGCTTGAAGGTCAGCAGGAAGAGATCCCTTAAGGGATATGTTCGCCTTTGTACTTGTGTTTTGTTCTGTGCTTGTTAATTTATCATGTTTATATTGTACAATAAAGAGAGTTACATACATACTTTTATTACGAAAAAATCAAATTTAAAAAAAATCAAGAAATCTAGGTAATGCAATCCTCGTGAAGTAAACTTTGCTATTGCCTGTACTAAGGTACCATCGAACCAATTGATTCCTGACCCACCTTAGAACCTATTCACAGTGAACGTCATAGTGACAATGCATTGCTTGATAAAGGACATCTTTATTACGCCTATTGTGACAACGTTCTGCGGTGGGTCAGGTATCAATTGGTTTGACTGTTACTAAAGTGTAGGCCAGAATTAGGCGAACTAACTTGACAGCCGAAAATGTTGCCAGACATAGGAAAAAATAAATAGTGATAAGTTTATGTCGATATTACCATGCGTTTTCTATAAATCTGATTCTATTTATATTTTATCAATTAATTCGTCGAAACTTTCACTCATACTTATAACAAGACTTTTTATTTTAAACATCGATATTAACAGCACTGGCCAAACTGTGGCAACTTTAGTGCACAATGAACTGTCAAGTTAGTTCGCCTAATTCTGGACTCCACTTTAGAAGAAAATATTTCTTTGTTCTACTCTTTTTTCCTTCCAATGTGTACCTTAGTTACAGTAATTAGGACCACAAACAAACCGTACCATCTATTATTCCTGACACTATCGATAATATCTATCAGTGTGACAAATCAGAACGTTCGACGGGTGAGGGGTAAATAAAACAAACAACTGCAAGGTAGTTATATTGGTAGTAAATATAACTCGTATCACAACCTGAGGCACTTGACGGTCTCCACTACATTAATTTATCTATATTTACAATATGTGTTCGCCATTAATTAGAAGTTAGCGAGATAACGTGGGGCGCGAAGGTCAGAGTGCGATTGGAGTGTTGAGACGATTATTATTACCAATCCCATCCTCTGTTGAGAACTACTTACGCATAAGGGTCAGTTCACACCGAGACGCGACGCGGCGCTGCACGAATTTTTTTAATAGAACAACTCAAAATATACTTTATTAACTACAAGATAAGGTTCATATTTCATTGTCAGTATTCAGAATACGTTGCGCTGCGTAGCGCGGCGCCTCGAGACGTAGCGCGGCGCAGCGCGGCGTAGCGCTACGCCACCCGCGCGGTGTGCGGGAGCGGTGCTGCGCACGCAGCGCTGCCAACTCAAAATATACTTTACTAGCTTTTGCCCGTGGCTCCGATCGCGTTAAATTCGGGGTATCACAGAAAAGATAGCACACATACCAATTTTATAGCTTTCTACATTAAAAACTTCCAGTCCTCACTTTAGGGAAATGGGGGGTTTTGAAGAGACAAAATGTAGCCTATGTCACTCTCCATGCCCTAAACTATCTCTACCTAAAAAAATCACGTCACTCCATCGCTCCGTTTAGCCGTGAAAGACGGACAAACAAACAAACACACTTTCACATTTATATCTTGGTACGGATTCGCTATACGATTACGTAACGCGGCGTCGCGCTGCACCGCGCTGCGCAGCGCGAAATCACTGGCCTCTTTATGCATCGCCGCGTCTCGGTGTGAACTGACCCTAAGTATTGAACATTAAACTACTACTCACTCATTCGTACCGGGCACCGCTCTATTCGCGCGACAGAGTAGTCAGAGTAGACAGAGTAGTCGCGCGAATAGAGCGGAGGCGCGCAGTGCGCGTTTGGCAGCAGCAGCCGCCGCGGCTCCTAGATGAAGGGCTACAAATTAGCCCGAAACATGTCGAGCTAAACTCGATTTAAAAAGTGAGTTATCAGTATAGTTTTCAAGATACTTCAGCATAATTTATTACACGATTTGCAATTCACTCAAGTGTCATTACAATCAAAACACGAGTCAGCGTTAAGCATTGTATGGGAACTGAGACAGCGCCTCCCAGCGGCACGTTTGCACAACTCCACAAATATGCGGCAGACATGAGCTCACTATTCTACTATATTTTGCATCTGATACGCCATCATAATCATATTTCACCATGTAAATACCCCTTAAAATGATAATCAGTTGCATGTCATGCTTTTGACAGAAACTTGTTTGTAAAAAAGACATCTTAGTTCACGGATCGTCTCTCTCTATCTCCAATATTTCACCATAAGAGAGACAAAGATGCACTCTCTTCGCAATCTGACCTTCACTGAAGCAAACTAAAACATACATAATAAGTACCTACTGGTAATATAGTAAAAATAATGGCGAAATACAAACAGTACAATGGATGTTGGGAAAAAGAAAAAAAAAATATGTACAATTTTGTGCATAATTGTAAATCTAGGAACTTTCGTTTACAAATAATAAGTATCACTGTTAATTACAGAAACGGTTTTGTTATAGGAAGTATTACAACAAAATGAATGTCCAATAAAATGAATAAATATGAGGTAAGATTATTAAAACTAAAACATAATATACACCGACTCCTTAATTCGCAAAAAAAATAAGTCCTTCTTATCATATCTTCGTATCATTTCAACATAAGGCATCAAAACATAATCAGGTAAATTTTAAACAATACACTTACAAATTAAATAAGATAAAATGGTGCTAAAGTTTCTTACGGCCAGTCCCTAAATTCAATCTATCTTTATCCACAGTAGACGGAAAGTATTATTACTAAATCTGTAAGCCAAACCGTTGACAATTGAATATTAGGATCGGCCATTAGATTATGTAAATCTACATAAGAATAAAAGGACGAGACTATAGTTCGACAAGTTTGTAAGCGACCGTCCATAAATGAGAGGTGGCGGGGGGAGGTACGGTCAAGGACTAATTCATGAGCCACCATAGAACCTTTTCAAAGAAAAAGTCATTACGATTTCCCTTGATAATTAATGGGACGTCACTATAGCTATGTCCAGACCAGTGCGCTTTCGCGTTCACCTTGCGTCTTCCTCTGACGCACGCCCGTGGAACCACCAACCACAGCGCATGCCGCTAGCGCGTCTTCGTTGAGGCCGGATCTAGTTTCAGCGCATGCGCTGTGGTTGCACGGGCATGCGTCAGAGGAAGACGCAAGATGAACGTGAAAGCGCACTGGTGTGGAGCTTATGACGTTTACTGTGAATTTATTGTACTAGGATATCAGCGGGACTGCAGAGGTCGGGGGTTAACATCGCGCGTCGCTATGATCTATGTACTTTCCCGCCCGCGTCTCAATCCCAAGGAGGGTCGCACACTAGGTTGTCAAATTATAAGGCATTATACACAGGGAGGACCAGCCTATTACAATAAGGCGCGAGATATACTATACCTGTCACTTGTTTGTTAGATAACTTCTCCAAAAATCGTTATAAGAGTTATAACTTAGGAGCAAAATTTCTATTCGCATTTTTCCCAAATGGCTTTTTTCTCACAGACGTTTTTTACTGAAACATTTATTCACAGTATTTTTTCTAACTTGGATCAACACAAACGTGGGTACATTTAGGTTATGTTCCGTTTTCATCTGCCCGATTCTAATTGAGGAAAAATGCTATTCTGTGTCGATTCTAATTGAGGAAAAATGCAAAGTAGAAAATAAGCTTCAGTTAAAACGATAGTGGAAAAAAAGGCTAATAGAAATTTTGCTATCGGGAAATAATAATTTTGGGACAATTATCTAACTAGTGTTGTCACTGTCTAACTAGAGACGTCAGAAAGTGACAGATAGACCATCCCGCGCGTTTTACTGAGGGCGCCACTTACATTTCACAGACACCATATTGCCAGTTAACATGCAATAGTCATTCTCACACGTGATTAGTGATATTAACAGAATCGAACGTTTTTTTGCAAGGCGGTGGCAATATTTTGTCTGTAAAAAATTTCCTAGCTGTATATTAAACAATATAACTTAAATATCGTATAAACCAACGATTAAAATAAAATGAAGCATTCTGGGCAGTACCTCAAAACATTCGCATATTTAATTACTTAACCACTCCGGTTACTATTACTAGTAAAAAGTGAAACGAAATCATATCGTAGGGATAATACTCGTTAATAAAGTAAAAAATTGACAAATTAACACAGTTCCTGTGTTTCGATACAAGATGTTCTCGGTCCATTGCAGCCATAGAGGACAGACTAGTGTTCCATAGGACTCGAGCCTTTTAGCTCTTTTTTTTAAGGTTGGCTTCGATTTTAACGCCTAGAGGGCTGAAAGCCTAAAACGCTCTTTAGCCCCAAGCCTTATTATATTCGGCAGCCTTGGCTCTCGGAGCTCGTAACCTTAATAAAAGGCTATATATTATTAGACTATAAAGTCCTTGTCAAAATATTGAGACTTAAAATATTTTGGCCTTCAAGCTTCTTTAGGCTCCGAGGCTTAAAATTATTTAATTGATATTTTTAAAATATAAGAACATAGAAACACAGCTATGACATTTTTTAAACGTTTAATGAAAAAAAATCATTTAATCGGTTAAGTGTTGGAGAAGAAATCAGGGGACTACGAAGCGTTGTTTCCACTATTATAAAAAGGCTTAAGCCTTAAAAAAAGCTAAAACCCTTTAAAAAAGGCTATAGCCTTTTTTAAGACTACAGCCTAAAAAAATGCTATGGCCTTTTTTAAGACTACAGCCTTATTAAAATCACCAGCTCTTTGAAACCCATTCCATTAAGCCAGCTCTAAAAAGCCCTCTGGAGCTTTAAAATTTGGGCTAAAAAGGCTCGAGTCCTATGGAACACTAGGACAGACCCTATAGAGTACTAATGTCATTGGATTTGTTCGAAGACGATTCCGCCAAAGCATGGCGGCGTTCGCTGTGCTCTTATTGACCGGCCCAAGATCGCGCGTAACGCAGTGGCTTTTTCCTCTATGGTTATTGGTTCTTTACAATTTCTGTGACAGTTTAACGGTTTGCGGGACTGGGTGGCCATCATTGTTTCTCTAGTTGATCTGTCCTCTATGATTGCACCTAACCAAAAAGTGACTGACAGAGATAGCAGTAGCGTACTCTTAATAAACATAAATTCATGTAAATGTACACGTTACATTGTACACTGCACTTAATGTCTTTGGGACGACCCACGCGCAGAAACTAACTGAGCACTAACATCATACACGCCAATTAAAAATGAAATACACTGCGAGAATCTAACAGCCGAATTTGTATGAAGTGACAGGTGCCGAATTGGGCGAACAAAAAGTGTTTTTTGTTATTTTTTGTGTTATAGTCTGACCAAAAAAAGTAGAAATAAAACGTCACTTTTTGACGTATGTGGCTTGGTATGACATGAAAAAAAAAACAATTATTTTATCCACTTTTTCTACACTTTTTAGTCAGTATATCTCACTGTTATCCGGGAGACATCACATATTTCGATGACACATGAAATTTCAAATGACACTGAAGACATTTAAAGCACACATCGCCACAAGTCAATGACACACGCAAGACAATGTGGCAAAAATGACATCAATGGCCTTGTGGGAGGCGAATGTTTCCTCGCTTTTCATCGCATAACAGAGTGTTATGCCCACTTTTAGCCGCTAAAAATTTCAACTAGTCTTTAACTTGTGACGTTGCTATGGCTAATGGGCTAGATGCAGGTGGTCACAGGTCACACTGGGTTTAGGCTAGATGCAGGTGGTCTTAAGGTGCATGGACAGCAGCCCCTTGGCCACGAAGCCGCGCCCGCACAGGCTGCACCCGTACGGGCGCGCGCCGCTATGGTACCGTTCGTGGATCACCAGCGTCGAGCGCTGGCTGAACGCCTTGCCGCAGGAGGAACAGATGGGTGTCTCCCAGAGTGTATAGGGATGAAGCGACTTGGGCGCCATATTGTTAAGTGGCGCCCAAGAAGCAAAAGTTTTTTTTTACATATGAAGCTCGAGTTTAGCAACAATTTTGTATTAAAAAAAAAACACTTTTTGGTCCATTTTCTACACTTTTTGGTCAGTTATCCGGGTGGCATCTTCACAATATATCACTAACACATGAAATTTCAACTGACACTGAAGAGAAAGTGACAAGAATTTATTTATTGATTTATAAATGTCATCAATGACCTTGTGGGAGCCAAATGTCTCATGGCTTTTCAGGTCAATGACAGTATTTTGCCCACTTTTAGCCGCTAAAAATTTACAAACGACGCGATGCTGCACTAGTCTTTAACTTGTGACGTTGCTATGGTTAATGGGCTAGATCACACTGGGCTAGGGCTAGATGCAGGTGGTTTTGGTCACACTGGGCTAGATGCATGTGGTCTTAAGATGCATGGACAGCAGCCCCTTGGCCACGAAGCCGCGCCCGCACAGGCTGCACCCGTACGGGCGCGCGCCGCTGTGATACCGCTCGTGGATGACCAGCGTCGAGCGCTGGCTGAAGGCTTTGCCGCATGAGGAACACACATGAGGTTTTTCTCCGGAGTGAACTCGCTCGTGGAGGGTTAGGTTGCACTTTTTGACGAAGCCCTTGCCGCATGTCCTGGGGAAGATTATTTACTTATTAAATAAAATCATTGACGTACAATAAACAACTACACTCCCAATCGTTTACCAAAAATCCTCAAAAAAACGTCCGAGTGGCGTTGTCTGTGTGTGTATAGTATATAAATGAAAAAAAATATGTATACTTTTGCACCTTATTGTCAATGTCATAAAGGTGTACAGATATTTTTGAACCCTCAGTTTTGCTCATATATTAATGAACTCGACTGCACATCAACACATAAATAACATGAACAGCAATCATTCAAATTAACACCTTATTTTGTGGTTATAATGTTTAATGACTAGACATCGGATTTTATGCATTTACATGTTTGCATAATGCAAATGCATATTTTGGCACTTTTTAACCGACTTCAAAAAGGAGGAGGTTCTCAATGCGACCTAATTTTTTTTTTTTTTGTGTGTATGTTACTCGATATCTCGAAAACCCGTGGACCGATTTTCAAAATTTTTTTTTTTGATCGAAAGGGTATAACTCGAAATTGGTCCCATTGGCACGAAACCAGGATCTGATGATGGAATCTTGGAGAAATCGAGGGAACTCTTCAACTCACTTGTAGATGTTAGGCTTGTAGCCCGCGTGATGATTTAAGTGGGTTATAGCGACTAATATTACGGGAGATATTGCGCTGTGCTCGGCGACCGGCCTTTAGCAATATCTCAAGAAACTTTTAGCAACTCACTTGTAGATGTTAGGCTTGTAGCCCGTATGATGATTCAAGCGGATATAGCGACTAATATTATAGGAAATCGCTCTAATTCCTCTGTGCACCCCAACCGGCCTTTAGTAATATCTCGAGAAACTTTTAGCAACTCACTTGTAGATGTTAGGCTTGTCGCCCGTATGATGATTAAAGTGGGTTATAGCGACTAATATTATAGGAAATCGCTCTAATTCCTCTGTGCTCCCCAACCGGGCTTTAGTAATATCTCGAGAAACGTCTAGCGACTCACTTGAAGACATTAGGCTTGTAGCTAGCATGTATGTAACTAGGTAACAGTGGGTTAACGCTCGAATACCTCTATGCTCCGTGATCGTCCTTTAGTAATATCTCGAGAATTTTTTAGCGACTTACTTGCAGATATTAGGCTTGTAGCCCGCGTGTATCCGCAGATGGAACTTGAGATGCTCCCGCGAGGAGAGCGCCTTGCCGCAGACGGAGCATAGGAAGTTCCTCTCGCCTGAATGCGCGCGCAGATGTCTTCGTAACGAGTTGAGGTGCGCGAACTCGCGCGCGCATTCCGCGCAGCGCAGGGCTAGGGTGGAGGCCGCTTCGGGATGGGCTCGGGAACGATGTGCGAGGAGATACCTGATGACAATTAAATACTGTATTTAAAAAAAAAACTTCCTCTTCCATCTGTTTTCTAAGCTAAAATTTTGTCAATTTTTCCGGGATAAAAAGTAGCCTATTATTTAATCCGGACTTCTATCTTTACGTCTGCAAAATTTCAAAGCAATCGGTTCAGTAGTTACGGCGTTCATTTTGCTAATTAAATTATGACACGCGTTTGTGATGTATAAACTGAATCGTGCTGCGTAAAAAAAGAGGCGCGCGTGCGCCGCGGGTCAGTGCGCGGCAACCACTGATTAGGCCGCATCGATGAGGCCGCCGATTATGTACTTGTAGCTCAGCGGCGGAACGGCGGAGTGACACCCCCCTGCTAATATTATAAGTCAGAAAGTGAGTTTGTTTGTTTGTTGAGTGAACGTCATGGTGACATTGCATTGTTCAACAAAGGAAAACTTTATTATACTTCATTCACGGAAACAAGTCAATGGGGAAATGTAAAAATGCAGTGTCAAATTTGGCTACCTTTGTTTTATCGAAAAGCTTTTGTCAGATTGTAACTTCATAATAAAATATTCGTACAATTTTAAGTGTTAAATTATTATTTGTTAAATGGACCAACATTAACAAAATTAATTTACACAAAAACACTCACTTAATTGACTACGAGAGTTTCATGCATGTTTTTAAATTTATTAAACTGATTAATTTCACGTTGTTTCTTTCTTTTAAAATACTATGTTACTTTAGCAAAGTTATAATTTTTTAGCTATTCTTTCGATTGGCATCATAAAAACAGGATGATTATTTTTTTGACATTTTAGTCGGTTCAATTCCCAGACGAATCAAGTATTTTTTTAAAAATCTATGAATACAGAATTACTAACTTTTATAAATAAGATGAAGTCTTCTTTGAGCAAAATACACTATCTACGATATTTAAGGTACTTCCCCTTCATGTCCCATAACTTTGGGACACCTGTATACCTTTTCTATGTTTTCATACTTAAAATTACGCTAAATGTGACCCGAAATAGTCATGGATTTGTCCTCGTAACGGTTTTTGTTCTCTGCCTACCCGGAACGCGTGATTATATGTATGTAGTCGCCTCGAGACATCGCGATAAAAGAATCAGCATCATACTAAATACATACTTCCTATTTGTCGCCCGCGAACTTTTCCTTGAACATAAACATGATATCAACAGTTGAGCGTGTTTTAATGCGATAAAGATATATATATGAGACGTAAATGACTATTAAATACATACATCACGCGTTTGTTCCGAAATGAGGTAGGCAGAGCACTCGAAATGCGGCATACTCTAAACCGTGACTACGATTCGCAGCCACTTTTAGCATGATTTTAGGTTGAAACATTTATGGTTTTGTCTATGTCACGATTCGCGTTTCTTCGTTACTGCCTACTCCAATTGGAAACATAGGCATGATGTGTATGGCGATTATTTTCCCAAAATCGTTTTTTTTCTAATTGCAATTTTTCCATTCGCATTTTTTCCCAAAAGACTTTTTACCCAGTTTCGTTGTTTACTGTAGCTTATTTTCAAAGTACCATTTTTCCCAGTTAGAATCGACGGAGAAACAGTATCGACGGAGCTCCGCTCAAGCGGAGCTCCTATAACTCCGTTATTTTGGCCCTCCGGGCCGATGAAATCTTAACATAACCCAAACCTACCTACGTTTCTGTGTCGATTCTAACTGGGAAAAATGCTACATACTTTGAAATTAAACTTTTGTAAAAAAACGAAACTGTGTAAAGTCATTTGGGAAAAAATGACAATAGAAATTTTGCTACAGGGAAATTACGATTTTGGGAAGATCATCTAATCCTCCATTTTAAGTGGATCATTTTCCATTTGTAATTAATGACAGTAATTACTTAGGTTTGTCCAGTAAAAGTAGATGTTTAAAGTTTTTCACTCTTGCAGCAAACAAACCAAAAATGTTAACTAAGCAAGCATTTGACGTTCGGTGGAACCCTATCGCAGGCAGTTTGCCGCTCGCGTCAACACATATTTCGATAAGAATAGCTGTGCATTTATTCGAGCATATCAACCATCGAATAGTCGGTTGCTACCGTCGTTTAGTCATCTGTTAGAGGAACAGAAACTTTTAACAAATAGTCAAAAACGATATCAAAATCGAAACGCTCGAATAATCGCCCAGCTACACTCCCAGAGTTCCCAGTGCACCTCCCAGCCACAGGGTGCTCCCAAAACACATTCCAGCCACAGGGTGGTCCAATAGACTCTCACCTCATGTAGACGAACCCCTCTGGACACAGGTCGCACACGAACCGCTTGCCGGGCGTCCCCTCCGCGCCTGTCTCTTCCGGTTTGTGCGTCAACCCTGCAACGATACAATTGGGTAAACCAAAAAAACACTAGTCCGACAGATAGATCACCAAAAAATATTGTGCACATATTTTTTTCTTCTATTTGGCAAGTCAAAAATGAATGGTTAGATGATTTTCCCAAAATCATTATATCCCAGTAGCAAAATTTCTATTCGCATTTTTCCCCAGTTTCGTTTTTTATTACAGCTTATTTTCAAAGGAGCATTTTTCCCAGTCAAAATCGACACAAAGCCATAATAAAGTAGGAATAGGAGCTCCGTCGACATTGTTTCTGCGTCGATTCTAACTGGAAAAAATGATACTTTGACAATCAACTTTAGTTAGAAACGAAAATGAAACTGGGTAAAAAGTCATTTGGGAATAAATGCGATAGAAATTTTGCTACTGGGAAATAATGATTTTGGGAAAATCATCTAACCAGTTGCACTGTTTTTATGTCTAAATATGACTTTTGTTCGGAAGCGGACCTTCTGAACTTAGTATTACCAAGGCTGTGCTAAACGGGGTCTCCCTCGACATCCCTAACATTGTTTCTCCTAAAATCATTTGCCCTAACTGTTTTGTCCTAATGTCGCACTGTGCGAGCGTGAGGGCAATATTACTGCACGCGTGCGACAGGGATAGAAAGCAGCGGGTCAACGCTCGAAATTCGCTGTGATCCGCGACCGGCCTTTAGACGTGATGTCTGTTTGTCTGTCTGTCTGTTTTGCTACCTAGTCATTCGGAGACACGGACTTTCTACAGAGATGGTCCTTTTGAGAACAAAACCTTATGATGATTTGGTCGTTTTTAGTATGTGGTCGTTATGATCCCAACCCCACGTACTGTGCTTCAGTATCTGATGGTGGTCCCGGAAGGATTTCTCGCACCTCGCGCAGCGGTACTATTACTATGTCTGTTTCCCAGTGCCGCTGTGTGTATGTCAGTCTATCTGTCTGTCTGTCTGTCCGTCTGTCTGTCTGTCTGTGTACGCACCGTGCTTCAGTATCTGGTGGTGGTCCCGGAAGGATTTCTCGCACCTCGCGCAGCGGTACGGCCGGCGGTCGCGCTCCCAGTGCCGCTGCCAGTGGGACGCCCATTCCTTCAACTCTAGTACCTGTGCGTTGCCGACATAAAACAACAAGTTACAGATGTAGTGAGAAACTATTTTCCTTCGTAAATGTTCGGA
>BHDV01003389.1:0-11155 GCA_005406045.1 Adoxophyes honmai | reverse complement strand
TAAAAAAAAAAAAAAAAAAAATGGTCGGACCAGGTTTTGTTATGTAAGATTAGATTAGATTATATTGGATTGGATTAGGTTAGATCGGATTAGATTAGATTATTATTTTCGAAAATGTGGCCGTAAAAAAGATTTTCACCTCTTGTTTTGGAATCCTACGAAAATTTAGATTTATAAACCTACGGATTGTGTTATTTTCCGGTGACATAATACATAACATACATACCTAGCGGCGTGGCTGTGCAGATGCCGCAGCAGGTTCCCGCGCCACTGGAACTTCTTCCCGCAGTGCGCGCACGGGAACACCTGGCGCGCGGAGTTGACGGAGCACTTGATCTCTTCGATGTGTGCTTGCCGCTTCTCTGGGGACGTTGAGTCTTCGGGGAGGGTTTCTTTTAGCTTTCTGACAAGAAAAAACACATAAAACGTGTTAGGTACTCTACAAATACCATTTCCGAACGCATCAGCGATGGCAGCGCCTCTGCCGGGAGATAAGAATGTCACGATCTTTCAACTAAGGTAGAGGTAAAATTTCGAAATCAGTGTTTGAAAAAGGAAAAGTCTCGGATGTAACTATTTTTGCGCCAGAGTTAGGAGACAGACAATATACAGGGCGTTAGGAAGTTGACCGTGAATATTTTAACCAGTGATCGGGTATACAAGTCTGAAAACCTCTGTAAAATATTTCCTGAAAATTTTCATTATTGACAAATGTTTTATCCCTTTTCAGGACAAGGTCAGGCCCCCTGTGTTGCACCTACCTTACGACTCGTACGCAAGTCACCCGCAATTGTTTACCATTGGGATGCTACGCGGTTGACTAAGGCTAGCCGCGCACTACGATTTTTTGTCGCGCGACAATTTTCTCGCAGAAATGCAACGTAAGGGTTTATATGTCATCGCGCGCACTATGATGAAAAAATCAGTATCGACAGCGCTATTTTAAAATCGTGTCGCACGACAAAAAGTCGTAGTGCGCGCTTAGCCTAAGAGCTGGAGTACAAAATAATGTAAAATAATTTAAGATTTTATTTTATTTTTTAGGTGGCAATTCCGAGAAAACATACTTAACAAGGAATTGCAGACGCTCATACCCAACCTCTGGTTAAAAAAAAAAAACTTACCTCAGTTTCAACTGGATTTGGTGTTTAGAACTAGTTTTGACATGTTTCTGCAAATTCGACGTCGTGGTGAAGGACATTCTGTGAACAAAACGAAGGCAGTGAAGTTGATCTGCCAGCCTAATCTACTGTATGCGTGTGACAGAGATAGCAGCGGGTCAACGCTCGAATTTCGCTGTGCCCCGCGACCTGCAGTGTTGCCAACTTAGTGAATTTTCCACTAGATCTGGTGGTTTAGACATGTGTTTTAGCGGGAAAATATTAGTTTTAGTGGCTAGTGGATTTTTCAGTAGAAGATGCTTCCAGTTAGTGGTAAGTTAAGAATGTAACCACTAACACAATTCACAAAATTCTGATCACCTTTAGTTAATATCATATTATTATCAGCTTCACATGTTTGTAAAGAACAAAACACAATTACTATGCAGTAAGTCAGCGGTTTTTTTTTAGTCATGCTTTGGTTTATCTACAGAAATTGTAGTGCTTTGAGATGACTTGAGATGAGATGAGAAGTTTTAGTGGTTTCTGGTGGTTTACACGGCCGCATTTGGTGGGTTCGTAAAGATATAGTTGGCAACACTGACGATCGGCCTTTAGCAACTGTTTCAACGTTACGTACTTGCAAGGCTCGCAGTACGGCCGCCGCTTCTGCCCCGCCTCGATGCGGTGCGTCTCCAAGTGTTTCCGCAGAGACGTCTTCCAACGAAAGGATTTAGCACACTGCTCGCACGGAAACGTTTCTTGTGATTGGTTACTGTAAAACATTAAGAATATGTAACTTTATTTATGCAAATAGGCTTCTAAGAGCACTTTTAACCTTTTGACCGCCAAAGACGCCCGTCATCGCATGTCAGTGCCCGTGACGCCACAACGTTAAATGGTGCGTCGAAGTTATTGTAAAAGAAGTGAAATATAAAACGCTGCAACATTTTTTCTAGGTTTACTTTATTTATAGGTAGTGTAAGTTATTTTATACCTAATTTAAATAAAATAATACAGCACCATTCGAAAAAAAACAAGCATTATCTAAGAGCCGACTCACGTCTTTGGCGTTAGGAGCACAGCGTTTCACTTCGCGCCTTAGCGTTCAAAAGGTAAACGTAATTTTAGAGTCTACTAGCGCTTCGGAATGACCATCATTGGAAAAAAGAATGTGCCGCAAGAAACTTGGTAGATAGTCATAAAAAAAATAAAAATATAACAAAAACCATGTCGGGTAGTTTAAAACCTTTCCATTTCTTCCCTGGATGTCGTTTTAGGCTACAGACTAGCAACCTGTCTCAATTGTACTTCTTTCTTTTATGTTTAAACCTCACATTATGCATAATAGGCGACAGGCTAGCAACTTCGCAATTGACATTTATTTAACATAGAACCATCTCTTGCCCCGACTTACCCATTCGTTTCCGCATTTTCAGCAGTCTGAGATTCGTTTACTTCTGGTTTGTGATTTTCAACGCTGAGTGGTTGTATGCTGCAGAGAAAAACAAAAAGTAAATTTATACAGCCTAAAAGTTTATTAACAAGGTAATGTAACAAACCACGAAACAGACAGACTGACTGACCTGTGCGCGGAGGTAAAGGCCGGTCACGGAGCACAGAGAATCTCGAGCGTTGACGCGCTGCTATCTATCTTTGGCTAGGGCTCATAATGTCCCACTCCCAAAATGCCCCTTTGTCCCATTCTCAAAATGACCTCTCTGCAAAATGCCCCGTTCTCAAAATGTCCCATCACATAAATTACGTCCCGTTCGCAAAACGTCCCTTTCTCAAAATGTCCCGTTCACAAAATGTCCCTTCCGCAAAATGTCTTGTTCGAACCTATCGAGTTTGGGCTCATTTGATTCGTCTCAATGAGGTACAGTCGGACATAATAGCTTATACCAAACATGTAATTTTTCACAGAGACTAGTTTCTTTATTTAAACAAGAATTTTGCAGGCGAGACATTTTGCGAAAGGGAAGTTTTTCGAACGGGACATTTTGCGAAAGGGGCTTTTTCAGAAGGGCCATTTTGCGAAAACAATGGGACGTTTTGAAGAAGGGACGTTTAGAGAAAGGGACGTAATGGGGTTGGGTATTTGCATAAGGGACCATTTGAGAAAGGGACGTAATTTTGGTGGAGGAACATTTTGCCCCGTGTGGTGCCGGGTTAGAATAGCACCTCCCCCTTTCTGCCCGTGGGTGTCGTAAAAGTCGACTCTGGGAAAGGGTTAGTGTACTGTGGGCGATGGGCTAGCAACCTGTCACTGCAATATCACGTTTAACCAGCTGTTTACCCTGAAATTGCTAAACGTGGCACTGGATTTTTGAATTCATGTGCTCTGCCTACCCCTCTTGGGAATACAGGCGTGAGAATATGTATGTATATGTATGTGAACATTTTGCGAGTGGGACATTATGAGCCCTAACCCTATCTTTGTCGCACATGCGTAATATTGCCCTCACTTGCACTTGAGCACGTGCGTCGCACTCTAGCATTGATAGCAGAGGGTTAACGCTTGAATTTCGCTGTGCTGCGTTACCGGCCTTTAGTTGTACTGACCCATTTGCAGCGCCACGTATCGTTGATTGGCCGAACTACTTGCTATGTACATTTGTACTTAGATCTGCCTGGAGAAATCTCTCTATTGGAGTCTTTCCCAAACGTGTTTTCGAGCGCTCACCCGCTTCTATCATTCATCGTTTTAATATCGTGCGTCAACACTAGAACTTCGCTGTGCTTCTTTACCGGTCTTTAAGCCCCTGATCGACAGGCGAGTAAAACCGCCGGTTTTGTGGCTCGTCGGTAAAGCTCGCCAGTGGATCACTGCAAAACCGCGGTCTTAAAAACCGACGAGCCTGGCTTGCGGCTCGTCGTCTTGCTATATTTTTTACTCGGCTCGCCATACAAAACCGCGTGTCGATCACCACCGGCGAGCCGAGCCGTCCGTCAGTAAAGGCCCTGATCGACTGGCGAGTAAAACCGCGGTTTTGAAAACCGACGAGCCTGGCTCTGGCTCGTTGGCTCTGATCGACTGGCGAGTAAAACTGCGGGTTTGAAAACCGACGAGCCTGGCTCGTGGCTCGTTGGCACTGATCGAATAGCGAGATACGTAGTACGTAGATCCATTATTTAATTGTACCACGGGCTAAGCACATTACGAATTACGAAGTAGTAGTTCAGTTTGTTTCCGAGTAGGTAAACAGCTCTTCTGGTGCACGTTCGTCCGAAAACTGACGTTACTGACGGACGGTTCGGCTCGCCGGTGGTGATCGACACGCGGTTTTGCATGGCGAGCCTACTAAAAATATAGCAAGACAACGAGCCGCGAGCCAGGCTCGTCGGTTTTCAAAACCGCGGTTTTACTCGCCAGTCGATCAGGGCCTTTAGTGTACTGACCCGTGTGTAGCGGCATGCAGCCGGGCGGCGCGGCGGCTCCGCGCGCGGGCCCCGCAGACCGCGCACTGCTGGCGGCGGCGGTGGCGGCCGAGGTGGTAGTTGTACGACAGCTCGGAGGCGAACGAGCACGAACAGATTGGGCACTTGTGGTGCACTGCGTTCTGGGGACAAAAGGCCATCATAACTTGAGCAATCCGTACCAATATATAAATGTGAAAGTGTGTTCGTTTGTTTGTTTGTCCGTCTTTCACGGCTAAACGGAGCGATGGATTGGCGTGATTTTTTAGGTAGAGATAGTTTAGGGCACGGACAGTGACATAGGCTACTTTTTATCCCGGAAAAAATTGATGTTCCCGAGGAAAAACAAAAATATAGTTTGCTTGATAGATCGATATCGATCGATGATAGATCGATATTGATCGATGATAGATCGATATCAATCGATAACCGATCGATAGATGATAGATCGATAGCGCTGTGTGTCGTTTGCAACGAGAAGTTTTCTTATAGTTGTGCTTTATACCGCAATACATATAACCGAGTTCCACGCAGGCGAAGCAAAGCTAGTATTAATAATATTTATCACAACACGATTGCGTATTATCTTTACTTTCTATTACCCGCAAGTTCATATGCGAGGCGTTATGTCCACTTTACTAAGGTAAACGAAGTCTGTGTTAATCCACAATGTTATCATGCTATTTTAGTGGGCATGTTCCCCTTTCCCCTTCCACTCAGGAAGAGGACGGGAAAATAATACCAGATATAAGAATACCGGGTACCTCCCCAAACTTGGGAAAAATCATAGTGCATTTCCACTCCATTAAAAAAAGGTGTTAACTTCTTGCATGCTAAATTTCATCTAAATTGTCTGCAGCATTTGGACATAAAGTAACAAGCATACACACAAACCTTTGTATTTATAATATTAGAGATGTAATAAAGGGGATGACGACTGAATGAAAAGTACATGACTTCAATGGGATTAAAAACTTAACTCACCAAATCATGCTTAATAGCTATGTGGTCCTTCAAATCGTCAGCATTTGGAAATGATATCAAGCACCTCTCACACCGAAACATTGCATTAACATAGTCTTCCTTCAACTGCATCTCTTTTCGTTCCTCCTCAATTTCTTTCTCAGTCAGCTCAATCTCTTTAAACGCCTCTTCTTCTTTTTTTTTCTTCTTCCGTACCTTCTTCTTTTTCGGTACGTAATTTATAAGCAAATCATTGTCATCATTGTCTTGGTCAGAGAGCGAGTCTTTTTCTAACTTGACATCTTGTTCGACTTTGATTTCAAGCTGGTGTTTGGGTTCTGGTGTGACAGTAACGAGAGCCTGTGATTGGTCAATATTGGAGTCCTCTATTTGGTCATCTGTTAGGTTTATGCTCCTTAGTTTCTGGATAGTAAGTTTCGGAGTTTGTTGGAGCTGTTCTATATTTAAACTCTAAAAAAAATTAAAAGATTAATATAGAAGAAGAGAAACATTGAGAAACAATATGATATTCACTAAAAATAAGCAGAATCTAAAAAAAACTTGAATATAGGTTAAACTAGTAACTATTTCATGGAATGGCAGATACACAAACTTTTCATTGGTTAAATAAATCATATTATCATGCTCACCTGTTTACCAAACTCATGTAGAGTCCTGTAACTATACATAACTTGTTGCTTGAAGTTGGTGAAGCGACGGACATGGGCCTCGCACTCCCAACAGAGCCACACTGGGAGCCCCTCGGGCTGGCACATCTGTACATGTAATAAAACACTAGCTGTCAAAAAGTCTTATACATTTTAGATAGAGACAACCACAGAGTTTGCATAAGTAAGTAAGCAAAGTTTTAATGTGATTTCTGGACAAGGCATATAATTTTTTTTTCTTTTACTACATTGAGTGGATGCGAAGTGTACAATTCCGTTAAGGCATTTTTAAGCTAACTTGCCAACTAAAAAGCTTATACAGTTCAGTATTATTTTAAAAATGATTAACAATTAAAAGCTTTAGATATTTTTTTCATAGTAAGTAACAATCTAGACACAGATTTCTAACTGTATAATAATAATAATATAATAAAAATTAAGAAACTCTTACCGGTATCTCATTTATTATTTGAAGAAAACACTGCTTCTTCCAAAATTCGTCAACAACTACCATTTTTCGGTCTGAATTTAAACAACCACAGCACAAATTATGTTCTAAAGTAGCCATGGTGTAATTGATTATTATTTGCTTAGGAAAATATAGCGTTTTTAAGTCAGAAAAATAGACTTAAATAAATAAACAAATCGGAAAAATGTAAGCATCATCGCAGGAGCCGTGTCGCTTTATAAAAAAAAGTTATGAAAATGTCAAAACGTTTCGTTCATATTGTTACAAACCTCGAAAGCACTAAAGATGCCTACTATAAACACAAAAAATCCATTCAGCTCAAAAATTTTAAATACGAAAATATTTTTTGGAAAATAAAAAATTGTTCAAAGATCAGTTTCAAAAAGAATTGCAAGGCAGTGACAACAGGTGTGAAGCAGTAACAAAACGATTTTGACAGCTAGTTCCGTTCAACGCAAACCACATTCGTAGTTAAAAACGTTCCATGTCGCTATCTGACAGTTGATGTCAAATACCAAAATCTCTTACGTGAATAGGAGTGTAATATGAAAACGTTTATTGTTGTTACTTAAAAACTCAGCCGAAATCCAAGTTATGGAGGAAATATCTCGATTTATTGCACCAGAATATAGTGGTGGAGCAATGACTACAATTTCAAAACCCAAATGGGAATTTTGCGTGTGCTGCCTGTTGGAAAACGTACCCTTTATAAAATTATCCCTTTGCAAACATGTGGATGTTATCGACGCTTTCTTCAAGTTTAAGGTAAATACGTTCAAAAAAAATATCATTTAGTACCATGAAATACTCGATCTAGAACAAATGAGTCAATATTTATCGTTAATGTTGTAAAAATCTTATTATAGTCTTGCATTGAATTGGCGCCTGTTCCATGCAAAATGGCCGCCAAGCCAATGACCATTGTGTATTTACTTACTATAGTAGGGAATCATCTGTTTTATATTTATTAATGACCTTTTTGCCTTTTTTTAACCAGAGTAGGGAACATATATTTTTTTAGGTCATAACATCCTTCATTATGTACTTAATTATAAAAAAAAATTACAGTTGGAGTATTCTGAAGGAGTGGTTTGCCTTACATGCCATAAAATGCTTAAAGACATCTACCAATTCAGACAACAAGTGGAAGCCAGTATGATGTGGTTAAGTAATCAGGTAAATAATATTTAGACTATTCATAAGGATCTTAGACACAAACTAAACTTGTATTCAGATATCAAACACCTATTGCTAAGTGTATAGTTTTGTATTCTACCCTCTACTCTTTAAATTTATAAAAACACAAGTATATAGTTTAACTTTTTAATTTTTAACTAGTAAACCAAAATGACCATAAAGCTATGTGAGTATGTGAATTATGTGATTTCAAGGGACCTCCCTCTTTTCACTGTGTAATTTTTTTTTTTTACTAACTTTATAATTTTTTTTTCAGGCATTAGGGGTCAAACCATCTAATAAAAAGCTTACGAAACTAGTCCAGTCTGACATAGAAATAACCTTCATTCAGGACTCACAGCTCTTAAAAAATATTGTTACAAAACCAACTATCATCAAATCCCCTACCCACAAAATTAAAATGGAAGTTAAAATAGAGCAGGACTTTTCTGACCCCGAAAATGACATCCCTTTGTCTGAGATAAGGCAGAAAAAAGAAAAAAAGAAAAAAAATGCGCCTGTCAAAAATTACGAGGGAAAAGTGAGGAGTATTACTCTGAGTGAAGAAGAAATGTTGCAGGATAGGTTGAGGGAGTCTCTGAAAGAGGGATATTTGAATCTGCCTTACAAATGCGAGAGTTGTATCACTGGTTTTGATCATGAGTTGACTCTTCGTGAGCATATGGAAAAGAGGCATTATGAGGTGAGGCCATAGACATGTCACTAAAATTATATTATCTGTGCTAATGTTAAAAAAAAAACGAAAAAAAATGAAAAACAAAAAAAAAAACAAATTAAAAACATAACAAAACAAAAATTCTTAAGTACTTAAACTATTTTTTTTTTATGAAAAAATGGAACCGCCTTCAAAAAACCGACTGAAAAGAAAAAAAAAAATTTTATTATGAACACCTGTATTACTTCTACTTTTCGAAGTTGGTGCCAAACCAATTTTCATGACAATAAACCAATAATACACAACCAGTGTTCTTCTTGGTCATGAAAATTGGTTTGGCACCGACTTCGAAAAGTAGAAGTAATACAGGTGTTCATAATAAAATTTTTTTTTTTCTTTTCAGTCGGTTTTTTGAAGGCGGTTCCATTTTTTCATAAAAAAAAAAATAGTTTAAGTACTTAAGAATTTTTGTTTTGTTATGTTTTTATTTTGTTTTTTTTTTGTTTTTCATTTTTTATTTCATACTTTTTAGTGATTTAAGTTCTTTTAGTTGGAATAGGAATTTACTTTAACCTTTTTTAGTGGATAACTAATAGTAAAAAAAAACCTCCATACATACATACTTATGGTTCAAACTCAGAACCTCCTTTTTTTTAGTCGGTTAGGGTACTAAAACCTTCTCCTGAATGTAACAAATACTTTTCTGAAAACCGCATCCAAATAGCTTTAGCCAAACGCGAGATAATCGCGGACAAACATACATACATACATACATACATACATACATACAAACAATCGAACTGAGAACCTCCTTTTTTTTGAAGTCGGTTAAAAACAATTACTGTCGTGTTCTGTGATACTTTAGTAGCGACCCTAGCGCCACCTACCGTCAAGTAGCAGAACTTCTGCCACGAAAATCAAAGTGTACCGCTAACAAAGTTTGGAAAATCGGTTGCATAAATACAACTTCCAACTTTCTCTCTGCAGATTTCTGTCCCCAAGCATAACATCTGCCTCGAGAGAGATCTTTCTATTGGAGACTTTCCCACAATGCTATCCTAGTTACTTGTTTTTGTTCCTATCCTATCTTTGCCCAGGTATCTCCCTCTATTACTCCACAAACCAATTTTTTGTAATGTTTTCTTTTGGTAAAGTTAAAGATTATTATATCTTGGTTAGAATGCAACTCTAAATGTCGCGGTGAAAAAATAAAGGGATACCTACTTGCTTTCCTCATACCAGTATTTTTTTTACTTGTAAAATGCTTGAAAATGACCAAAAAAGTTTTATGCTAAAATTGTTTTTTTTTGTTTTTTCTTCACTGTCGCTTTGCAAGTCGAGTATTCTCTATCTGTATGCTACTTTATGTTACAGACAACTACTGGATTCGTGTGCTCCGTCTGCAAGTCCGTGCTGCGGTCCGAGGCGTCGTATAAAGAGCACACGCGGCGGCATTACAAAAGGCAAGTAATATTATGACAAAATTGTCTATTCACTACATTGTGGGAAAGTAGACAGTAATATGTCTACTCTGCTACCATGAACTACGCTACATTCTGGTGTGGATTTTTACCAGTGATACGTGTCTGAAAACCCCTGTAAAATATTTCTTAAAAAAATCATTATTATTGTGTTTGTGAGAGGCAAATGTTTCATCGCTTTTCATATCAGCGCAGACGACAGACGACGGACTATCCGTGACGCACTTTTTATTCTATGGAAATATAACCTATGCAATTATATGCAGTAACGCACACAATGCGCAAAAAGTCCGTGTCCGTCGCTGCATATAATTGCATGATTTTCACAGACTACAAAGTCCGTCACGGGTCACGGATAGTCTGTCGTCTGCGCTGCACCTAAACAAGTTAGTGACCCGTAGGTAGAGTTTGTAAAATGATGTTACCCGTGTAGTGCTGGATTAGAATAGCACCTCCCTCTGTCTTCCCGTGGGTGTCGTAAGAGTCGACTCTGGGAAAGGGTTAGTGTATTGTGGGCGATGGGCTAGCAACCTGTCACCACAATATCACGTTTGACCATCTGGTTACCCTGAAATTGCTAAACATGGCACTGGATTTTTGAATTCATGTGCTCTGCCTACCCCTCTTGGGAATATAGGCGTGAGAATATGTATGTAAGTATGTAGGTAGAGTGGTGTTTTCTCGTTACAGGCTCGAGTGTGTGGCTTGTGGCGTCCGCTACAATACTGTACAGAGCGCGGCGACGCACTATGGGCAAGCGCACGGCGGGCTCGCGGACAAGCATCAATGCGGGCAGTGCGGGTTTACTACACCGTGAGTCACGTTTATCTATAGTTATCCTCGTCCTGCCCAATCTAACTCTTCTTTCTTCTTTTCTCTCTTCTATCTATCTGTTCTCGATCAAACTAGATCAATCTATTAAGTACATTCCCTTTATAACCCTAAAATTATCTAAAATAATCTTGGTCCCCTTAGAATTACAAATTGAACCCATGAAAATAAAAATGTACTTAATTAAGCACACTGGGTAGAAGCAGGGTGTATATTTAAAATATCTTGGGCAGGATGAGGTTATAGCTAAAGGCCGGTCGCGGAGCACAGCGAAATTCGAGCGTTGACCCGCTGCTATCTATCTCTGTCACGCGTGCCGTAATGTTGCTGTAGCGACAGCTACATACAGCTAAGTCAGCGTTTCATGTAAG
>BHDV01003387.1:0-23698 GCA_005406045.1 Adoxophyes honmai | reverse complement strand
GAAAAATCCCAGGTCACGCTTTGGTTAGCCAGACTCTATTAACTTACATCGATAACCTCTTTTTTTCATATTCCGAGTTTTTTGCTCGCAAAGATAAAAAAAAATAAACAAATCTACTTCAGTAAATTAGTGTAGAGGAAGGAGGTGACTAAGTAAGTCAATCGACTTATATCACAAAAGTGAGTTCTGTTTTTAATGTGATTATTTTAATTAAACGAATTCCTTGTGGTAATGGATCGTAAGTAAGTGAAAATTTTGAGACATATGTGCGACCAAATCGAAATAAAAAAAAATACAATCAAGTGGAGGTAAGTTAACTATGAAGCCATCCATACTCCATACTAATATTATAAATAGGAAAGTGTGTTTGTTTGTTTGTCCGTCTTTCACGGCTAAACGGGTCGACGGATTGACGTGATTTTTTGGGTGCAGATAGTTAAAAGGATGTTGAGTGACATAGGCTACTTTTTGACTCTTCATAACCCCCCACTTCCCTAAAATACTTCTTAACGCGAGCGAACCCGCGGGCAAAAGCTAGTTCAAAATAAGAGGTGAAATAGTAAGAGGTGAAGTACCTACCTAATTGTCTTGGGCCGGTCGGGTTGCACAACTTCAGGATTGGGTAGCTAAATATTTGGCCGTTTGAACCGCTGTCATTATTCTCAACACTTTTTTCATCAGATACTGTTGGAAATGTGTATAATAATAGTCTAGTGCGTACCTATTTGCAAGACATAGACACAATATGACTCACTTAATGTACCAATTTCTAAAGTTTTGCGTGGATACCATGGCCCCATCCCATATTTTATCGGCGGCCTCCAAAGCGGGTTCTGCAGCGGAAGCTGCTGAAAACCTCAAGCGGCACAAGTATGCAGCCATAGGTAATGGCGTCATATTTGAGCCGTTTGGGGTTGAAACTCTAGGGACTTGGGTCCAGGGCCCACGAATTGTTCCGGGCTATATCCTCTAAGCTCGTGAACACGTCAAGGGACCAGAGGGCAGGCTCGTTCTTTGCCCAGAGGATTGGCATCGCCATTCAGCGTGGCAATGCTGCCAGTCTTCTGGGCACACTGCCGCCTGGCAGCGATTTGGGACAACTTTTTTATTTAGGTATAGATTGTAGATTGTATTTTTTTAGTTTGTAATAATTTGTATTTTTTTGTGTCAATAAATATCCAATTTCATTTCTAAATAAATCTAATAAAAAAAGTGTTTTGAATAATGCCAGCGGTTCAAACGCCCAAATATTTACCCGATTACGATTTTGTTATTCGCACGAGCGGTTGACTATGACTACTCTTGAGTCCGGTTCCCTACCATCTTTCTTAACCTTTGTGTCACTTTAGAATTCACAGAATTCAGGCTGTACCAAGGAAGCTAAGTATTACATACATATATACAGTCACGCCTGTATTCCCAAGCGGGGCAGGCAGAGCACATAAAACGTTACATAGACAAAACGATAACTATTTCACGTTTTGTGGCCACTTCTTCCATAGTATTTTTTAGGTTTTGAGGTGGCAGGTACAATAGTAACAAGTTGCTAGCCTGTCGCCTAAAGTATACCTTAACCTATGCCCTTGGTCGCCTCTTACGACATCCACGGAAGAAACGGAGAGATGTTACTCTAAACCCGACACCACACGGAAAAGCTAAGAATTACAGACATATTACGCGTTTAACTAGTACAAGCTCTTTAAAATACAATTTTATTATATATCGATATCGACGTTGTTGACCGCATTTTAGGCTACGATCAAAATGTGAACGCATGTCTTTGATTCTTTGATGTTTCCCGTGCAATGTCGGGTTTAGAATAACACTTCTCCACTTCTTCCGCGGATATCGTAGGAGGCGACTGGGGAGGTAAGTTTGGGTATATTTAGGGCGGTAGATTGGCAACCTGTCACTATTGTATTTTCTTTCATCTACGTTTAAACCTAACGTCGCCTGGATACGTGAAATGGCCATGGTTTTGAGTATGTCAGGTTTCAAGTCCTCTGCTCACACCATTAGGAAATACAGGCGTTATGTATGTATTGTATTAGGGATGTAACGGAGGTTGTTTATCGGAACCGAAGCCGAAACCGGAGCTTTCTAAATTTGTTTTAACGGAACCGAAACCGGAACCGAAACCGAAATCGGAACTGAAACTGAAATCGGAACTGGAGATGAGAACATAATTTCCCTGAAGGCATGAACTAAAACAATACCAAATTAACCAACGAATGAAAAAATAACTGTAACTGTAACGCGTAGGTTGATACCAGGGAGACAAATCAAAACCTGTTTGTTTGTATTTGTATTTGTACTAGGCACGCGCTAAGCACGGCGGCCGCGTAGTTTCGGTTCCGATATAACCTCCGGTTCAAAATCAATCGGAACCGAAGCCGAAGCCGGAGGTGTGAAATCAACCGAAAGTTTTGGTATATCGGAACCGAAGCCGAAACTCCGTAACATCCCTAGTATGTATCTATCTTTGATTAATGTTTTACAATGTTTCAGATGACAATGAGGCTTCTTCTACTTCTATACGTGAAGATCATCCAAGCAGACATCTCGGGATTTGGGAACTCATCCTGTCCAGGCCCCATCATCGATGGGATCCACTACACCGACGAAATCCTCGTATCAGACTGCCACGAACCAAGATCTCTTAATTTTGACATTAGCACCAACACCTTATATTTCAGATGCACAAATAGGAAAGGGCTTGGTAAATTCGATTTGTATAATAAACAGTTGTCTTTTATAGATCTGGGTGCAAATTTTAGTGTATCTGCTATTGGTCTAGATCGAGAAACTTATGACGTTTTTGTAGGAAATGATAAAGGAATATATAAATACAATAAGAGTGATAACAGCGTAGAAATGTTTGGTGCGGAAAATAGACGAGTTAGAGAAATAATTCCGAAAGGTATTGTGTATTTTATGGACAGCGATCCCGTTAATTTGTACGCCATTGAGGATGGAAATATAAAAAGGGTAAAGGAATTGAAACATAATAGTAACTATATCCATAGTTTCCTAATTGATGACCATGATTTCATGGTCTTTGGTACAGCGGGTGGTTTGCTTGGCCATCAGAAAGGGACACCTCGTAACGAAGTTGTTGTATACACTACTGACGGAATGTTCGGATTTCTGACTTTAAACACCTATGGCGATGTATATACTTGCAAATACAATGTTATTTACTTTTTAGATAGAGACAACATTAAAGTTGTCAAAGTTGTAATACTTGAAAATGAATGTATGAGTTTAACATTAGACAACAAAAATAATTTCATCTATTCTGATTTGGATTCTATTCACAGAATTTTGCCGAGTGATGATCAAGACTGTGTTCAGTAAATATATATTATGTTCTAGCTAAGCGTTATGCCAAAACTACTACTACTAAACTACTAGATTTTTTTTGCGACTAATAATGTGTCAATGTTCGAATAATCTTTCCAACTCAAAGAAGAAGAATAAGAAAGTTTAATAAACAGTAGATATCTTGTGTATTTAAGGCCACTAACTACCATATAAGTACCTGCCATTACTCACAGCGCCATCTAGGGAGCATACAATAGATTAAAAAAAAAGATCCTGACGTATTGAGAACCTTGTCCTTTTTTGAAGTCGGTTAAAAAGATAAGTTCTGTATAAATTAAGAAATACTTATACATTCTTTGTCAGAATTATATCCATTTTTTTTTTGCGTGTATTATTTTTTATGTAATATAATAAAACATATCACATTAATTTTTAACACACAGTTGTTAGTGTTGGTGCTACCTGAAGTTTGACAATAATAGTGAATGTGTTGGCGAAAATGTGGGTAGTTGTGAAGCGCAGTCAGCAGGACAAGCAGTTACTCCCTATTATGAATCATCAATTGGCCCGAAACGACGAGTATTTCACTACAAGTGAGTCTCGCAGTTTCATGCAAGAAACTAAATGAAAACTGTTGCCTCATACCTTTCCCCACTAGCACATTTTACAGTAATAAACAATAAGCCGTATAACGACCGATTAATAATTATTTAATGAGTCTAAAGTCGTTCATTATGGTGCCGTTAAAACTGTATCAATCGTGCTTTTACGGCACGTCATAACCATAAATCAGTTTGCCATTTCGAAACGCTTATAAAAAAGTACGGCTTCTAATATCGTTTTTTGAATCACACCTCTATTTTGTCCGGAGATGTCGTAAGAGGCGATGTAGGAAATAGGTTATTTACGAGTAAAAAACATATTGTAGACGATAGGATAGGCTAGGCCCCATTCAATATTTGTTCCTTGTACCAATAACTTAAAACTTATGGTCGCTAAAAGTAGCACCAAATCTTTATTTTCGTTTTTTTACATCCTTTTGCGCGTTCTGCCAATCCTCTTTGAGAATACAGATGTATGTCAAATATATGTAATTTATATATATATAAAATTTATATTATACTAGCTTTTGCCCGCGGCTCCGCTCGCGTGGAACTCGGTTATATTGCGGTATAAAGCACAACTATAAGAAAACTTCTTGTTTTTGTTGTTATCGATCTATCATCGATCGATATCGATGTATCAAGCAAACTATATTTTTGGTTTCCCTCGGGAACATCAATTTTTTCCGGGATAAAAAGTAGCCTATGTCACTCTCCATGCCCTAAACTATCTCTACCTAAAAAATCACGTCAATCCATCGCTCCGTTTAGCCGTGAAAGACGGACAAACAAACAAACAAACAAATAAACAAATAAACAAACAAACAAACAAACACACTTTCACATTTATATATTGGTACGGATAAAATGTTATACTGCAATAAAATACTTGAATACTTGAATACTTGAATATTCAGATCAAATTTTATTTACAACATTTTATTCGATTTAACAGTAAATTCGATTTTACGATATCACATATAAACATTGCAAGGCATTCATTCAAAAGGTATTAAAAATTTATAAAAAGAACTGCGTTGATACAAATCTCCAGAGATTTGATTAAAAAAGTTCATAGAAATATACCGGCCAGTGTCATCGATAAAAAAGTTGCACTTTTTTAAAATCCGAACACGGCTCTTTGGCCGGTATCCAAAAGCAAAGGCTTTGTTTTCATACATCCAATAATAATATGCAAATACGTCGTGTAGAGTGAAGGCAAACTAAGGTTGCAGGGATTTTTGGACAGATTTTTATTTAATAACAGAGACTATTAAATATAGACAGAAAATCTTCATTCTAATATGCGTTCCTCTGAAAAAGTACAGCGCCATCTAGTTTTAGCAGTACGGAGTTAACCTTCCTGCCCCCAGATTTTTATAAAGTAGAGAACTTACTTTCATATTTTTTAAGCATTTAAACTTGCCCTAGTAGAAGTAAAAACATTTTGTAATAAGATTACTCGTTCCCTTAGTATTATTTTTCATCATTACAAATTCTCTTTAAGAATATTCGTACTGAAATGTCGGATAACTTAGTTTAAACTTATGCATATCTTAAGACCAGTCTGAATCAATGAGACTGTTTGACATTCATTGGAGATATGTATTTATCTTGTGTAACTAAATTTGCTTCCGATTAAGTATTAATTAACCTTCCTATTATTAAATCTTCTTATTTACAATAAATTTCGTCTTGGAATAAGTCACTTTTACCCGTTTTTTTTCATGTGAAAATTTTTACTCGTGAATACAGGATGATTTGTTTCAAGACTAATTTATTCTAACTTTGCGTTTGGTATCGAGTTTAGAATAACACCCCTCCATTTCTGCGGATGTCGTGAGAGGCGACTAAGGATTTAAGAAACTTGTCGAGCCAATCTCGATAAAAGACGTGACCACTTTATTCCACTAAGAAGTTAGGTTTCCAAGTTGTATTTATACATAATTGCGAACGTCTTAGTTATCTCCTTGACGTAATAAAAATAATTCAATTTGAAACTCGTTGGACACTTCCTTCCACAGACAATTAAAAATAAATTAAGACGGAAGCTTGACGTTCCGAATGTAAAACAATTTCGTCACTTTATTATAGCTCGCTATTGTTAAACACCTTCGGAATCGGCATGGGCTTGAGAGGTGACAGCGATCGTGATCCCAAGCGTCTTTGTATACAGGATGTTATCAAAATCGTCATCCAAAATAAGTGTTTCTTACTCAGTTAATGTTGGACAATGAAATGCCGTTATTCATTTGTTTTAATTAAGTAAGTAGTCTTAAATTAAGGTCACAATTTCTTTCCACCTACCTAAAATTTTAACAGGCTAATTTAACAATTGAACTAGTGCATTATGTTGCGTAGCATTTACTGAGTAAGTAGCACTAATTTTGGATCACCAATTTTATTTCACCTTGTATGTAGCGACCCTAGAGCCACCTATCGTTCAATAGTAGAACATCTTCCACTAACATCAAAGTGGTACACTTCGCACTAACGAAGTTTCGATGATCGGTTGCATAAATATAACTTACAACTTTCTCTCTGTGACTTCGGTCCTCGGGCATAGCAACTGCCTGAGAGATCTCTCTATTGGAGTCTTTCCCACATACATACCAACATCTGCCCCGACCGGGAATCGAACCCAGGACCTCATGCTTCACAGTCTCTAGCCACTGCACTATTCAGCCGTCAAACAATGTCGTTAATATTGGTTGTGTTGGATTACCTCGACCCAAATTTGATCTTATGAAATTACGACCCGTGTGGTGTCGGGTTTAGAATAACACCACTCCATTTCTTCCCTGGATGTCGTTAGAGGTGACTGAGGACATAGGTTAAGGTATATTTAGGCGACAGGCAAGCAACCTGTCACTATTGTGCGTGCCACCTTAAAACCTGAAAAATATATGTTAGAAGTGGTCAGAAAACTTGCTATAGTCATCGTCTATGTAGCGTTTTGTGTGCTCTGCCTACCCCATTTGGGAATACAGGCGTGAGAATACGTATGTATGTAGATTCGATGCTTCAGAAAACTTCCGATGCTTAGTGACGTAAAAACATACATAAAACCTATCTCGTTGTATAGCTATGTTCATCTCGCACCCCAGGCTGCTTACCATACAGTTACGTATTCACAGGGCGTTCCCCAATTTTAATATAAAGATCGCGCGATACGACGTACGGCATCTCATTTCCTAAGTTCCTATACCACCCTGTAGATTAAGGATGTGACGTAAAGTGAGAGAAAAGTTTTGTGCCAAAGGTCATAGGAACTTACGTTTTAAGCATGAAACTGAGCTAAATTGAGTGTCATTTGTCAAAAGTATTAAAACATAAAGTAACATATATGCCGTGGGATGTTGGGATAGAATAACACCTCTCCATTTTTTCCGTAGATGTCGTAAGACGCGATTAAGGATACTTAGGTTACATAGGTTAAGGTATACTTTAGTCGACAGGATAGTAACCTGTCACTATTATACGTCTTCCACCTTTGCAAACCTAAAAAATGCTCGAAGTGAATGCAAAACGTGAAATAGTTATATTCATGGTATTGTCTATCTCACGTTTCGTGTGCTCTGCCTACCCCGTTTGGGAACATTATGTATATTATGTATGATTATAGAAGGCGTTACACAATAGCCCAGTCTTTACGCTTTACGCATTTTAAGTTTTAAGACATAAACATAACTTGATCAAATCTTTCTGTGTAAGCTACTAAATAATCACATAGATCTGTACTCTGGCAAAGGCCAAGGTTCGAACCCCTCTAGTCGTATCCCTTCACGTTACTATTCCTCTTTTCATGTCAGTTTTTTAACTATAAGAGTTTAGACATATTTTCCTCATCACTATCAAGGTACAAAAACTCGCTGCGGAAAATAATTATTCGTTAATAATTAGTAGGTATTGAAGGTTCCTTGAGTGGTGCCGGGTTAAAGTAGCACCTTGGGCGATGGGCTAGCAACCTGTCACTGCAATATCACGTTTAACCATCTGGTTACCCTGAAATTGCCAAACGTGGCATTGGATTTTTGAGTTCATGTACTCTACCTACCCTTCTTGGGAATACAACCGTGAGAATATGTATGTATGTATGTATAAGACACATTTTTTAATGCTGAAATGTTACTGTTTATTCCTAAATAAATAATAAAAAAATACATAGGTATATCACGCCTGTATTCCCAAATAGGGTAAGCGAAGCACACGAAGCGATGTATACACAAAACCATGACTACAGGGTCCCTAGCCACATTTAGCACATTTTTTAATTTAACACGTAAGTGACAGGTTGCTTGCCTATCGTCTAAAATATACCTTAACCTATTTCCTGCCCTCTCACGACTACAAAAAATGGAGAACTTGACACCACCAAGTTTATAAAACAGTACTTTTCACCGGATTTTTGTCAAAAATGTAACCACATCCCTACAGCGTGACATTTTAATAAGTCGTATCTGCGTGATTGGACATTGGAGCCCCAATTTCGATAAAATGAGGTACTGTTGATCAATCTGTGCACAAAGGGCGGATCTACAGGGTGCGTTGGGAGGAAACCACATAACTTTGCCACCGTGTTCCTGACCGTGATTTGAAAATAAAATGTCGAAAGAGTAAGCTGGATTCGGCTTAGTTTGCCATTGCCAGGAATTAATATTTTTTGTTATAAAATTAATCCAGTAAATTCACCTCTGGGAAAGAGTTTAATATCAATATTTTATCTTAATGGAGAGAGACTATATTTTATTTTTTTAATTAGTATTGTATTGTATTGTACCAATGACTCTTTATTGCACATAAAAACAATTACATAATCAAGAAAACAGAATAACAGCCTTACGTACAAAGGCGAACTTATTCCCGAGGGGATCTCTGCCAGTTAACCTTCGGGCGATTAGTAACATAGGGTTTGGTGTAAGGGTGACAGCCTTCCAGTCATTATAATTTTGTCTATGTTGCATTTCGTGTGCTCTGCCTACCTACTGCTAGGAAAACAGACATGATGTACATACATACAATCACGCCTATATTCCCAAACGGGGTTGGCAGAGCACACAAAACGCTACATAGACAGAACGATGACTATTTCACGTGTAGTGGCCACTTCAAGCATAATATTCTTTAGGTTTTGCGGTGGCAGGTACAATAATGACAGGTTGCTAGCCTGTCGCCTAAAGTATATTAACCTATGTCCTTAGTCGCCTCTTACGACATCCATGGAAGAAATGGAGAGGTGTTATTCTAAACCCGACACCACACGGGTAATGTAAGACATGATGTATGTTATGTACCTATGTATTTCCAGGCAATTCCGCACCTTCTCAGGCAAGTCTCGGCGCTATCTCAAAATAAACTAAACATCTCTAAATTATACAGAATCTGATTCACTAATTGAGCATTCCTTTATTAATAGCACGTACGTGTCCAGATTATTAGTCCGTGCAGTATCGAGTCCCGCTCGAATTAACATTAACACCGATTCGGTATGCAAATACGGACAGGTCGAAATTGTAGCTGCTCAAGATTATAAAATGGACATGAAAATAGTGAACGGGTTCTGCAGTTGTAAGAATTGATAGACCCTTGGTTTGCGTGGCGTTAGGCGATGGACTTTAAGGGAAAGTGAGAAAGGAGATAGAGGCTGTTGAAACGTGGTGCTGGAGAAAAATGCTAGGAGTGTCCTGGACAAAATTTCTTCTACCATCGAAGAATTCGGCATCAAGCAGCGTTTTTCTTCCAATGCCGTATTCTCACTTTCTTTGGTTGAGAAGACCATGATATGGAACAGCTTGTGGTGCAGGGGAAAGTCGAAGGCACTAGAACGCGTGGCAGGTCGATGCAATAGACCGACCAGGTCAAAGTTGCATTCAATTATCTACTCCACGAAAGCACAAGGAAAGGTACAGTTTGGGGCAGCGCAGACGACAGACTTTTTGTGCGATCGAGTCTGCAGCGCAGAAAAAGTCTGCATGGATTGTGTGCATTATGCGCCGGACTTTTTGCGCGTCGTGTTACTGCATATAATTCCATAGGTTCTATTTTCACAGACTAAAAAGTCCGTCGCGGATAGCCTGTCGTCTGCTCAAATGGCGAGGGATTGTTAACCTTGCCATCATCCCTGAGTGACGATCATGACCACTCTGCCAAGAGTGTGACGACGAAGAAAAGAGACCACGTCACTCCGTCCCGCTTCCATTGTCAATACGTTCAGAACTTTAGTGGTCTTAGCGGGTTGTTGGCGTGAAGTGCACGTCTGTGCGACGGCTTAAGAACATACAAAACAAAAGCTTCTCAAAAACAACTGAAATTTTGGCATCGTTCCCAAACGCTGGCCAAGTTACGACGCTGCACGGCTATAGGCGAGCTGTAGGCTATACATATGCGGCTCTAGGATTACCTGATGCCAGAACCTTTTACACAAATTCAACGTGGAATATAAGTACGAACGTAAAACATAGCGATGCCGAGAGCGTGTGTCAAGGTTAGTAGGTACATTGAGGATACGAGTTTTTTTACTACCAGTTTTCATAAAATGGATTAATTTACACACACATATTCTCACGCCTGTATTCCCAAGAGGGGTAGGCAGAGCACATGAATTCAAAAATCCAGTGCCACGTTTAGCATTTTCAGGGTAATCAGATGGTTAAACGTGATATTGCAGTGACAGGTTGCTAGCCCATCGCCCACAATACACACACCCTTTCCCAGAGTCGACTCTTACGACACCCACGGGAAGAAAGGGGGAGGTGCTATTCTAACCCGGCACCACACGGGGGATTAATTTAAGTTTATCAAATGACAAACATTAACTTAGTTTCAGAAATCTTGCAAGAAAAAATATCCACTCCTCGATTACCGATTGAACTCCAGATATTTGGCATACTTGTATTAGTTGGATGGTAAAATATTAATTTAGTATAATTATAACTCAGATGCCGATTAGAAAGACAATCTAGGAAAAATTACAATGAAGTAGGTAGGTACATTATCCAAAAAGTAGTCAATGAAAAAAGCCTGAATCAAAAAGGGTTATTGAAGGTAGTTACTAAATACGGATCTCCGGAGTATAACAAGCGGCGGGTTATGCAAATGGCCGCCGTTGTAAAATATCGCCGCGAACCTTTGAAGATAAAACATTAATTCGACAGGTTATCATTTTCTTATTAAGGGTGATAAGGATAGCTTTATGCCTATTGCCATTAACATTTATTCTCTAATAAAATATATCGCTAATCTTGATATAAAAACATGAGTACCTACATCTGTTTTTTTTACCGTGAGTGGGTCTCACGGTGGTTTTATGATTAAAATATAATTTAATGCTTTTTTTTTCTAGCGTGGTGTGGGGTTTAGAACTACACCATCCCATTTCTACTGTGGATGTCGTAAAATGCGACAAAGGTTAAGGTGTATTTTAGGCGACAGGCTAGAAACCGGGCACTGTTATACCTGAAACTTAAAACCTAAAAAGTATGCGAAAGTGGTCACGAAACGTAAAATAGTCTAGGTTTTGTCCACAACTCTTGGCTCTTCCATCAAGAGAGTAACGAGATTCATCCTAAGACCAAAATCTGTACAATATACAATTTTAAAACTTAAAAAAATTGCCTGAAAATGTACTGGTATCTGTTTTGATTTAGGTATACTTTAGGGTCAGTTCACACCCAGACGAGACGCAACGCGGCGCTGCGCGAAATTTTTTAATAGAACAACTCAAAATATACTTTATACATTACAAGATAAGGTTCATATTTCATTGTGAGTATTCAGAATACGTTGCGCTGCGTAGCGCGGCGCCTCGAGACGTAGCGCGGCGCCGCGCGGCGTAGAGCTACGCTGCCACCCACGCGGTGTGTGGGAGCGGTGCTGCGCGCGCAGCGCTGCCAACTCTAAATATACTTCATTCGCTACACGATAAGGTTCATATTTCTTGTGAGCATTCAGGTACGTCGCGCTGCGCCTCGAGACGTAGCGCGGCGCCGCGCTGCACCGCGCTGTGCAGCGCGAAATCACCGGCCTCTTTATGCATCACCGCGTCGCGTCTCGTCTCGGTGTGAACTGACCCTTAGGCGACAGGCTAACAATCTGCAACTTTTAAACCTCTTTCATCTATCTTTAAGACTAAAATTACTTACCCGTGTGGTGCCGGGTTAGAATAGCACCTCCCCCTTTCTTCCCGTGGGTGTCGTAAGAGTCGACTCTGGGAAAGGGTTAGTGTATTGTCGGCGATGGGCTAGCATCCTGTACCTGCAATATCACGTTTGACCATCTGGTAATCCTGAAATTGCTAAACGTGGCACTTGATTTTTGAATTCATGTGCTCTGCCTACCCCTCTTTATTAGAATTTTGTACCCATAAACAACTTATAGCAAAAAAACTACGTTTCAAAATGTAACCTGACATTAAATGTATTTATTTTAACTAAAACAATGTAACCACAGCTGTTCTGCAGGGTTTAGAAGAAAATATCATATTCCTTTTAAGTAATAACCCTTTGATGTAGAAAACCAGCCGAGTTTTAAAAGGTACGTCTTTTGTTGCTGTAATTAGTGGCCCTTGGATGTAGACTTAATTATAATTAATTACTATGTAAGTATGTTAAAAATAATGGCCTTAAAGTTGTTTTGTTTTTACTGAGATCAAAACGCATAAAGCGTAAAGACCAGGCTATTGTCTAACGCCTTCTATAAATCACTGCCTGGAGAACTCGCAGTACCTATCCCATAAAAAAATAGTTAAGGTAGCCACATAGGTACAGTCACGAACCGGGACTTTGCCACTGTTCGCAATTTAGACGTGTAATTTAATGACTGATGTGACCGACTAGATTAGCTATTGGATTAGTATTACACGACCAAGTTACAAACATAGTGGCTCTACAATCCCTGTTCGCGATGGTACACTCGTAATTTATCGTTTCCAAATTTCGATCCGAAATATCGAATCGTAAGGGCGTTTGTGCACTACCATGAATTTTCAGGTCCGGCGGTCCGGAGATTCCGGGTCCGGAATGGCATGAAAAAACCGGATGATAAGCTTGTGCACTTGTCCGTAATTTTACTGGCCGGCGTGTCGGCCACAGACTTATATTGACATAGATACCGCGAGTTTCTTTATTTTTTATGAAAACCAAAACTAAGCGTGCCCCTTTTTCTATACCTACTGTAACGTCACATGAGCGCTTTAGTGATGGGGATTGACAGTCCGAGTGAAACCGATTCAAAAGTGACGCCGTTTTATTCAAGTTGTCCTGTCTCTAGGCAATTAAACCTAATCTAAGTGGTACAAAACTAAATTAAATCGCGTCCGAGGAGTCTTTAAGTCGCGTCAAAGTCTAAATTAAAAGGCGTCTCCCTTTTGGCTCGTTTTTGACATGCGAAGTACGTAAACTTGAGTCATCTATTTCGATAAAAGTCTGTAGTGTCGGCTCTTTTAAAAGGATGCCGCCGCAATTCCGCGAACTGAACGAAGCCGCGAGCGGCGAATAGACACAGATTAATACTTGTACAGATACAGACGCGGGACATTGTGCCAATCACAATTCTTCAACATGAATGATTTGTCTTACATCTATTCTATAGGTATTTATTAATATCATAAAGGTGAAGAGTTTCTTTCTTCGATTGATTGTTTGTTTGATTGAATGCGCTAATCTCGGGAACCACTGGTCTGATTTGAATTTGAAAAGTTCTTTGAGTGTTGGATTACTTACCGGGATGGTTATACTAGATTTACAAAAATATAGCATCCTTAGTAAAAGTTCAATAATGTAACCCAAGGTGTAAAAAAAATACTTACTTGCCCGAAAAAACCATTTCACCGCGTGCGCTACGAAAACATAAAAAAGTAATTTCAAATCTCTTCGTACCTAATACCTAAGTGCCTACGTACAGTACAGTACCTAAGTACAGTAGGTACCTAAGTAATTATTTTAAACCCATATAATCAATATTATTATGTATTATGTTTACTAGAGTAAATTATTATGATATCTACTACCTATCCTTACCATTATCCAATAACAATATTACTTACGTGATCAGCATAATGTATTCGTTTCCATTCTAAGCACTCCAAAATGACAAACACATATACAGACAGACATATAGACACACACAGACACAGACACACGCAGACATACACACTATGAAATTATAGAACTACTTATATATCAAAACCAATTATAGAACTGTTACTCTCTGGACTGCTACCTACTCTGTAAAATGACGCCAGTCAATGAATAAACCGGTCCGGAATGGGCAAAACTGAAAAACCGGACCGGAAAATTAAGTGTAGTGCACAAGCTACAATAGACATTACATGGCCAGCCAAATCGGATCTTAAAAACCAGGACTGCCGGACCTTAAAATTCATGGTAGTGCACAAGCGCCCTAATATCGAACGCAGTCAATTCAAATCTACGGACCAGCCACATACAAACAGTAGTTTTTTAGTTCGAAATTAAATATGATTCGGAATTCAGTTATCGCTTGTTTATTCAGAATCCCGTAGGTATTCGTAAGCTTCGAATACACACCACAGACAAGATTCTGTGTTTCGTATAGAATTCGAATGACAAGCCAGATTCTGACAAAAGGTAAACAAATTTACAAAAAAAAAACGTGTTGACATACATCCAAAGTATTACATTTAAGGGTTTCCCCACTTGAGTCGACGCCAAGACGTCAATTGACTCGGCCATTCTGGGCCGAGCCAACCGAACCAATTGACGTCTTGTTCGCCTTTATTGCGTTGACATAAAGCTTTTTCTATCCGCATTTTGCCGAAACGGCGTCGATTAATGTGGGGAAATCTCCCTAATAATACAGTTTCTACTTCAGTTTTTATAGTGAAATTTGTATTTTTACATTTTATCTCCTTAATCTGAAGTGACACATCTACACTAACTTTTGCAAATTTTATAACACCACTGACAAGCAAGTGTGATGAAATGAAATGAAAATTTTATGAAACTGGATCACTAATAAATACTTATCTGGCTTGGTATAATACCGTCCACACTCGTGAGAAGATGTTATGCAAAATAAACCAAAACCCCAACTACCGAACTACCGCCATAAATCTTCGCTTATTACTGAAGGTTGTAATTTTCGTGAACCTTTTTGCGGACCCTAATTTTTATAACTCAATTTTACGCCTTTTTTGCATACTGTACCTACTTATTATTTGTGTCCAATGCAAGGTTTTGATACGAGGTAGTATTTATATAATTAAACACATATAAACATGTAGCCTACGTAGTCATAACTATTAAGCTACTTTAAGCATAGTTTTAGGTTGAGACATCAATGAAAGAGGTATAAGGCGCTGCGCAGACGACAGTGTTTTGTACGATCGAGTCTGTGGAGCAATAAATTGTCTGAATGGCGCGCTGACATTTCCACGAAACTCTGAATGGAAATTCCTGGAAGCTGTCACCACGCCATTCAGGCAATTTATGGCTGCGCAGACTCGATCGCACAAAACTCTGACGTCTGCGCTGCGCCTAACAGTGACATAATGCTAGCCTGCCAACTCGAAACCTAAAAAAATTATGTCCTCGTGAAATAGGCATGGTTTTGTGTACAGTCGAGTTCATAAATATATGAGCAGCCAAATGCCAAATATGTAAACTTTTGCACCTTATGGTCAACTAGCTTTCCGCCCGCGGCTCCGCCCACGTGGAACTCGGTTATATTGCGGTATAAAGCACAACTATAAGAAAACTTCTCGTTTCAAACGACACACGACGCCATCGATCTATCATCTATCGATCGGTTATCGATTGATTGATCGATATCGATCTATCATCGATCAATATCGATCTATCAAGCAAACTATATTTTTGTTTTCCCTCGGGAACATCATTTTTTTCCGGGATAAAAAGTAGCCTATGTCACTCTCCGTGCCCTAAACTATCTCTACCTAAAAAATCGCGTCAATCCATCACTCCGTTTAGCCGTGAAAGACGGACAAACAAACAAACAAACAAACAAACACACTTTCACATTTATATATTGGTACGGATGTCATAAAGGTTTGAACCCTCAGTTTTGCTCATAATATTAATGAACTCGACTGTACGTAGCATTTCGTATGCTCTGGCTACCCTGATGACGTATGTATGTATGTATGTATGTATGTATGTATTCATACAAATATCCGGATTTATTATTTAGTGAAAAAGTAGGATATGCTGTCACTGGTCTAGACCCTTTTCATGTATGTAGGATATACTTAGAATGCTTTTGAGTTCAAGGAAGGAACTCGATTGTTCGGTGGGGTAAATATTTGGACGTCCTCTTGACCGCGATGCCAACAACCTTTATTTTAATATGCAAGGGGTATTTTTAGACGGCCGGTAGAAAATTGGCCAAGTGGCAACATTGTGTGAAAAGTTATAACAATGAGAGATCATCAGACAGTAATCACGCCTGTGTTCCTAAATAGGCATAGAAAATACATTGACAAAAACATGACTATTTTCAACATTCGTGGCCACTTCTGATTTTACTTTTAGGTATTTATAAGTTAGCTGTTATAATAGTTATAGGTTGTTAGCCTGTCGCCAAAAATATACCTTAACATACATACATAAGCATGTCGTCGGATGGCCATCAATCAATGGATACTTCAAAACGCAGGCACACATGTGGCTTTGTGTTGCCTCGACAGAATCTGTCGTGCAGCGTCCCAGGGTGCACGTGGCAGTCTGGTTGAAAGCTTCCTTTAAGGCTGATGTCACAAGGGCGCGCAGCGCAGTGGGACTGTCTCACGTTTTGATAGTTTCCCATGGTTTTGTGCAGTGTTTTAGTGATAGTAAATAAATTTAAATAAATAAATATCATTGGACAATTTTTACACCAATCACCTAGTCCCAAAGTAGGCAATTTAATGCCTGTGTTATGGGTACTAGACAACGGATAAACTTACTTATATATAGATAAACATCCAAGACCCGAAAGCAAACATTCATATTCATCATACAAACATCTGCCCCGACCGGGGATCGAACCCAGGACCTCAAGCTTCACAGTCAGGTTCTCTAACCGCTGGGCTATCCGGCCGTCAAATAGTGACCAACAAGTGACTCTAGTAGTTTTAAGAGAGATCAAATCAAATCAAATCAAATCAAATCTTTTATTGCATAAATGTTGTACATGGAGATGTTACAAATTTGCCTATCCAGGCTGCGCTTCAACATTTACCCTGTAAGGGCACAGCAATTTCTAAACTTATAGCTAATACTTATTAATACTATTTCTATTTTATTAATAATAAATCTTGAAAACATTGCACTAAATTAAAATTATGTTCTGAGATACAACTTGCTCACTACCTTATTTGTAATAGGTATAAAATTTACATTAACTAAAACTCAACAAATATAGATCAACCAAACAAAACGAGAAACATTATTATTATTGAGATTATTGTTATAGAGCAGAAGATAATTAAACCTGTATAGTGACTATATTGATGAGTATCTATGTCAATATGACAGATCAAGGTCGTCCTAACACATCCTGACACGACAAGTATATCACGCCTGTATTGCCAAACGGGGTGGGCAGAGTCACAACGCTACATAGGCAAAACTATGACCATTTCATGCTTCGTGGCCACTTCTAGCTTATTTTATGTATGTATGTAACTCTTTATTGTACAATACGTAACTTCCCATGTAGTCTCCATTTCTCCGTAGATGTCATAAAAAGCGAATAAAAAAGGACATAGGTTTTGGTTTGTAGGAGACAGACTAGCAACTTGTAACTATTTTGACGTCGGTTGTGTTTCAAACCTGAAATTATGCTGGAAATGGCTGCAAAACGTGACATTGTGATTGTTTTTCCTATGCAAAGATTCGTAAACTCTGTTTACTTCATTTGGGAACTCATGCATACCTACGTACGTACGTACAATCACGCATATATTCCCAAACAGGGCAGGCAGAGCACACAAAACGCTACATAGACACAACGATGGCTATTTCACGTTTAGTGGGCACTTCTAGCATAATATTCTTTAGGTTTTAGGTGGCAGGTACAATAGTGACAGGTTGCTAGCCTGGAACTCATGCATGATTGTACGTAAGTATGTAATTTAATATATTTAAATAAATTTAAATATCATATATCGTGTGGTGCCGGGTTAGAATAGCACCTCCCCCTTTCTTCCCGTGGGTGTCGTAAGAGTCGACTCTGGGAAAGGGTTGATGTATTGTGGGCGATGGGCTAGCAACCTGTCACCACAATATCACGTTTGACCATCTGGTTGCCCTCAAGTTGCTAAACGTGGCACTGAATTTTTCAATTCATGTGCTCTGCCTACCCCTCTTGGGAATACAGGCGTGAGAATATGTATGTGAATATGTATGTAAATATCACTGGACAATTTTTACACCAATCACCTAGTCCCAAAGTGTGCAATTTAATGCCTGTGTTATGGGTACTAGACAACGGATAAACTTACTTATATACAGATAAACATCCAAGACTCGAAAGCAAACATTCGTATTCATCATACAAACATCTGCCCCGACCGGGGATCGAACCCGGGACCTTAAGCTTCACAGTCAGGTTGTCTAACCGCTGGGCTATCCGGCCGTACTATAAACATCTAACTTCAAGAACTTGGCCCTACATTACCGTGCCCCAACACACAGAGGGTTTATATGTACTTGTAAGGGTGCAAGTGGTTGTCATAGACATGGGACTGAGACCTTCATCGAAGAAAACAACCAAGTGCGAGTCGGACTAACAAATTAAGGGTTCCGTAACATTGACTAGGTAAACAAATATTTCACCTTTTCTAGCCACTTCTGACATTTTTCTAGGTTTAAAGTTAAATATAAGTACAGTCACGAACCGGGATTGTGGAGCCACTTGCCACTGTTCGCAATTTAGACGTGTAATCAATGACCGATATGACCGACTAGATGTCAGCTATTGGATTAGTACTACACGACCAAGTTACAAACATAGGTAAGTGGCTCAACAATCCCTGTTCGCGATGGTACATCACTTTTGTATTCCCAAATGGGGTAGGCAAAGCCCGGGAATTGCCACTTCCAGCATTATTTTTAACCGACTTTAAAAAAAGGAGGAGGTTCTCAATTCGACCGATTTTAAATTTTTTTTTTTAAGAGATAGGGTATAACTCGAAATTGGTCCCATTGGCACGAAACCAGGATCTGATGATGGAATGGAGATGGACAGAGATGGAGAGAGATGGAGAGAGATGGAGAAATCGAGGGAACTCTTCAAATTTTATATGGAGATGTACGGCGTTTTCGGTAATTTGTTGATGAAGTCAAGATTTTACATTCAGTAAACAGAATACATACTTTCAAAATCATGCTAATTTGAAGTCGGTTTTTTTTTTTGTTTAAAATTATTAGGTTTAAAAACAGGTTGAAGAGATATAATAGTGACAGGTTGTTACCCTGTCGCCTAAAGCATACCTAAATATATTTCCTTAGTCGCCTCTTGCGATTTCCACGGAAGGAATGGAGAAGTGTCTTTTTTTTACCCAACACCACACAGAGCAATCTATCCGTTTTAATCGACCGCGGTTGGTTGCTTTTATACTTTAGACCTTTAGGTACTTAAAAGATGGTAAACAATCTTGACATGTCTTTTTATTGAAATACACAGTCTAAAAATGAAAATCGTCACACTATACAATTCAATTATGAAAGTAAATGATTTTTTCATACCTAAATTGTAAAATGTAAAGATTTTGATTTATAAAGTGTATGTTTAAATAAAAAGACACGTCAAGATTGTTTACCATCTTTTAAGTACCTAAAGGTCTCTAGTATAGAAATAAGTTCGCTTTCGTAAACAAACATCAAGTTCATATAATAATGTAGAAGTTAATAATGTCTAATTTTCACAGCGATAACGTAAAACAAACAAAAGGTCGAAGATAGTTTTCTTAAACCCGTAGATTTGCATAATTTCGTCTCAAAGTTTGAGAACTAATTGAAATTCTGTTTGAACAGCTCGCGGACCGGGCGCTACTGTCTAAGTATGTAAGTTGCTCAAACTTTCGAGACACAATCCACAGGATCGTCTGCCGAACTGTAAAATTATCGTAGGTCTGTTATATTAACTATGATATCGATGTGCTTATTGATACTTTAGTGTCGTGTTTTCTTGTTGAATGTTGGAATATGTGAAGTCGGTGAAGTCAGCGAAGTTAGCGAAGTCAGCGAATTCGGCGAAGTAGGCAGCCTTTAAATAGATAAATAGATCGATGTAGGTTGCTAGCCTATCGCTTAAATATATCATAATTTATTTTCCTTAGTCGCTTAAAGGTATAAACGTAGTAAAAGGAGTGGTGTTAATCTTAACCCGCACCACCAAGGGGTTATTACATAATATACTTACATATAACAATGTCACTGAAACTGAATAGGTACTTACTTATAATTACTTACCTCCCACTAGTACAGTAGATGTCATACATTTCTCTGACGTCATTTGCACGTCTATATACATACATAAACATCTGCAATATTCCCTGCGGGGTAGGCAGAAATATCAGAGCGCCATCCATCACTTCTATTTTGGCATACTTCTCTCGCTTCACTCACTCAACTCGACAGTTTCAGGTACTTCTAATATGGCCTCTTTTTAGAACATCGCCTTTAAGAACATTTGTAGAATATTTATAAAAGTCATCAGTCTCATAATAAAAACTGCTTCTTACCTTTTAACGAGATACTCATTACATTATGTTCGTATTTATTACTAAACAAAGAATTCTTTAGATCGCAACAATGATGCTCTCAGTTATTCGATATTATCTTTTACAATATCGAATGGATAATAGAAACATTGGACTCTACGAACAATAGATTTCAAAGAAAAATAGTTACGTTATTTTCTTTAACTGAGAAAAGTTTTATTTTTATTGCGCATGGAGGCGACCGTCTTTTTTGTTGTACCTAATATGAAATAAATGCTAGCGTTAGTAACACTGCAAATTTAGTAATGTACAAAATGAATTAGGTACTCCTTGTATATTTAAATTATATACATACCTACATCCCGTTACGGTAGCCCTTGCTTGTAGTGTCGAGTTTAAAATGTTGTGGGCATCGTAAGAGGCGACGCAGGATATAGTTTAAAGCTATATTTTAGACGACAGGCTAGCTACGTATCACTATTGTAGCTTTTAAATTAAAATCTTAAACATGCTAGAATTGGCTACGGATTGTGAAATAGTTATAGTAATGTTTATGTAGCATTCCATGAGCTCTGCCTGCCCTATTTGCGAATGCCGTTGTGATGTGATTATGCATATATTAAATTACAGCGATTTTATTTTGCAACACAACATCAATCTTGGTACAAAAATAAATTAAATATGGTAACACAAACGTCCATGAAGAACTTGAAGAACTCTGATTAATCGCTTCGGATTTATTTGATACTAAACATGAAGCTGCAATTGACCACCTAAGAAGCTAGTCCATTAATCAAAGAACAAAGTAAGTTATATGAGTTATATCTGTCTGTTTACTTTTCGATGCTTTAAGCGACGAACAGATATTGGCAAAATGTGGAATGGAGAGAGTTTTGAAGTCCTGCCATTTTATTTTTCCAATACATAATAGCGTAGTTCCCGCTTGATATGAATAAGGAAATTATATGACGCCAAAATCTGGATCAAAAAATAAAAGAACATCGCAAGACCGTTCAGTTCACCTTTTGTTACCGATAATGTTTTCCGTTGTCATCATTAAATCGAACTCGATTGCAAACATAAAATCGAATTTAAAACGTAACCAAGTCGATAAAACCAATTACTTGTTGATTAAAACGACTCCAGAATTTATGCCTCAATGAAACTTTTGATAAGCACTAACGAGATATCTTTTAATCCTGTCATAAATAAAAGCCTTTCCGCTTGCCGAATTATTTTAAAAACCAGATATATTACGTGAAAAATGAGCAAAAGTTTTGCACTGGCTGGACGCCTCTGTCAATTACGCGGCCGGTGTCCGCTCGAGTTTAAAAAGTAAAAAAACAACATGGCGGCGGCAGCGGCGGCGTCCCGCCAAAACAAAATGGATGAGTGCGGTAGCCCCGAATGTCAATAAGCGTAGTACGTTTGCGATAAGAATGTGCAAATAAGAAACCCATATTTTCGTTTCAGTTTTTGGTGTGTTGAATGGATAAGTCTGAATAAACGTAATCCATCATTGTCAGAAACACTTACTGTTGTGTGGGAATAAACATGAATCAGAGTCGTATTTATTTTTCTCAGATTTTACTATGGACGCAAAATAGATTCTCTATTCGCAGACTTCTTCGAGAATGCAAAAATATGCCTCACTCTTGGACACGTACATCGAGATGCCTTAAAATTTTTACTATGAAATGACATAGGTACTAAAATGCTTTAAGTAGGTTTAAGTATCTATATTTTAAATAAATAAAATTGTAAATAAATACATAAGTCTGTTTACCGAGTACTAGGATCCCAGCCTAATTTCTCATGGGTGGGTAGAAGTTTTTATTTTTTAGGTAAAATAGTGCCTACAGAATTATCGCTGAAATGAACTACGTAAGAACTATAAAAAATAATACCTAATTAATGAACTAGCCAACAGATAAACAAACTTGAACATCAATAAATACGTACTTAGATACCTACATATTAATAAGGATAACTCCGCCTTTGTACTTCGCCATTTCATTTGTATTTCATTTTTGTTATCTTGTATTTTGTATTTTTTCCTTTTGTACAATAAAGTGTTTACTTACTTACTTACTTACTTATATTATTGAACATCCAAAACTTGAAGATAAACATTCGTATTCATCACACAAATATCTGCCCAGACTGGGAATCGAACCTGAAACCTCTTCCTAGTCAAGATTTCTAACCACTGGACTATCCAGCCGAATATCTCTTATTTTAAGATCAAACTTACAACAGCAGCAATGTAGATAAAGTAGCGATTACAAATAATGAAATTGTTGCTAAATATTCTATCCTAAAATAGGTATTGTATAGAGGAAAGGTCAATGTTTGGCCACCAAATAATAATTATCTGTTATGATAGTAAACAAACAAACAAACTTTGTTTATCTTGTTTGAAAACTTTATTCATCTTCGAAAAGGGGTTCGATTGCTAATTAAAATTGTGTTCGAGCATCTAATAGAGATATAATTTATGCCAGAATTAAATAAGTGAATTGTCCTCTTTACTGCTTTACCCTTTTAAATATTACGCTTGATTTTACGCTAAGAGTATGCACCGAATTTCATAGGTTAGTATCTAACTTCTTTTGGATTATTGCAAGTTTCTGGCGGCGCATTCTTCTTGGCAATGATAGTATTTCTTATGTCTAGATAGATTAAAAAAACTCGCAAAAGTGCTTTATAGTGCCTTTTTCCGTTAATAAACTTTAGCACTTTGAATCGCATGCACAAAAAAGTAGAAATGTCAAAAAGAACAAAAGGCTCAAAACACAAAGAGCATATTATGCTGCAAGCTGCAATATAGCAAAAAGCAATAAAAACAAAACAAAATGGTTGTCAAATGTTTAAACGATATCGAATAGTGACATTTCGGTGCTTTGTTCCGACGGTATCCATTTTAGAATTCAGTCAACTGGATTTATTTTGACGTTTCTATACGTCAACAACCTGTCAGTATTATACTTTTTTCATCTACTTATTTTCAAACCTAAAATTGTGCTAACCAAGAAGCTTATATACAATCTGGAGATTGCATATTGAAGAA
>BHDV01003379.1:297894-312701 GCA_005406045.1 Adoxophyes honmai | reverse complement strand
GCCGCGTCCATTGTCTCAAGATTTTAACTTAATAACTTAACTTAGAATAAGAACATTACATTTGTAAAGTAACTAATACTTCATTATATGTATTAATTGAAACCAAGAAGCGTTTCATTCACACCTTTTTTTACAGAAATCATAATTTGCTTGTACGTTCAGATGCATTATTAAAAAAACCGGCTAAGTGCGAGTCGGACTCGCGCACGAAGGGTCCCGTACCAAAAACAGCAAAAAAAACATGTTTTTGTATGGGAGCTCCCCTTATATTATTTGTTGTTATAGCGCCAACAGAAATACATCATCTGTGAAAATTTCAACTCTCTTTCAGCTTTCACACACTTTTCAAATTTCAACTGTCACTGTTCGCAAGATACAGCCTGGTGACAGACGGACAAACGGACGGACGGACAGACAGCGAACCCTTTGGGTACGGAACCCTAAAAATGGCCTACAAAGAAACCTGTATCATGTGGTAGTATTATAAAATTAATTATCGATCCATGAAGAAAACAAATTCTTTAAAATTTGGAAAATGAAGTCGACGCGGCTGATGGCGCGAGCCCGTGACGCCGATGCGCAATTGTTTGTGGTAGGTATTCATTTTCTTCCAGTTTATCCGTTCTTTTTACGAAATATAAACGTTACCTTTGGATATATTTCAAAATTAGAATCTACATCTACACTAATATTATAAAGAGAAAAACTTTGTTTGTTTGTTTGTTTGGTTGTAATGAATAGGCTCAGAAACTACTGGACCGTTTTTAAAAATTCTTGCACCATTCGAAAGCCACATTATCCACGAGTAACATATTATTATGCTAAATTTTATTTTGAAAAAAAAAAGAGGATTCCGTAAAATATTTGGGTTTAGATATATCCATCTACACTAATATTATGAAGAGGAAAACTTTGTTTGTTTGTTTGGTTGTAATGAATAGGCTCAGAAACTACTGGACCGTTTTTATAAATTCTTGCACCATTCGAAAGTCACATTATTCACGAGTAACATAAGCTAAATTTTATTTAAAAAAAGGATTCTGTTAAATATTTGGGTTTAGATATCTACATCTACACTAATAATTTATGAAGAGGAAAACTTTGTTTGTTTGTAATGAATAGGCTCAGAAACCTACGACCCCAAAATCCGAAATTTACGCGAACGAAATCGCGGGCGGAAAGCTAGTTAGATATAAAGGCGTTAAAATACTCATGATTCTTTATTAAATCCACCCTTCGAGTTCATTTTATAGACTGCACTCTTATATTAATGGCTTTTATTATACATCTGTCGCATAAATAACTATAACAAGCTTATGATGCAATAATAATGTTTTGAATAAAGAAAAGGGTGATAAGGGATTGAGGTGGTGTGAAAATAGACGTAGTGACTAGGATAGAGAAAAGTATGCTTAGTTGATTTGCTAAATAGATTTATATGGGGAGTTTTGTAGGTTGTAGGGTGCATTTTAAAGGGACATTCCGTGTCCAAATTAGATACGTTTTGGAAAAAGGTCAAGGGTACCTGGAACTGACGAGCATGCACGAAGAGATTGCGGAATGTGGATAAAGCGAAAGAGGTCATGTCAGGATTGAAGCAAGTGGAATAAAGTGGTCTCTGCCTAGACTATCCTATGGGAAAGAGGCGTGGTCGTATGTTTGTATATCAGTTAAGATGCTTGGTCGTTTTAGTAGAACAAATATGATTATGTTCTAGAATAATGACTAGGAGATCTTCACACTTTTATTGAACAGTGGTGCAAACTGTTCACAGCTCAAAAATGGTACAAACGGAGTTGGTTACTTAAAAGTCTGACACGTACTTTTATGGTATTTAATAGTTAATTAGATAAGTAACTCAGAAGGAATAATATAAATTTACCTGTAGTCCATCAATCTGACAGTCTGTTTCAACCTGTCAGATTTTTGAGCACTAATTTTGTCTTGAACTCAAAAAACAAGGCTTCCTTAACAAATGACAGTTGTATGCTTTTTAATATTTAAACTTGTAATTTATATTAAAATTCTTAAACGTCATTTCCAAATATCCATCAAGTACTTACCACAAAGCACTGAAAGCACTCCACAAACACCGCCTTCCGTATCCACTATTGTTCTCGTAAAAGCATGCTAATATACCATCTTTACGCCCAGAGAAACAACGCAGAAAACTGTACGGTAATCGTGACTGGACTGCTAGAGCACTCAAGTGACGATATTCATATTTCACACGATATCGGCGCGGAATCGTATCTGAATACTACTGAATACTACCGAATACATGCATACTCTAGACGTACCAAATACCAAATGCGGGTGGACTCTTGCCGAATAGATGAGCCGACGTAGCGCTGAGCAAAAGAGTCGGTATTCACTTGTTTTTAGCCGTATAAAGGCGTATGTTAGTTGGTTCTGGGAAGAATAAGTATGCAATAAAGACGTCAATCCGTGGCGACGGATGCAGCTATTATCCCGTAGATGCACTGAGTGCTTTACGGTGTAAACTTGACAGGAATAGAGACGAGGATAAAACCTGTACTCCTAAAGCAGGGCGATATTTTCGTGCGTTTGAATATTTTTGTTTTATCTGACAGATTTATGTACACTAAAATCAAGTTTTTATTAATGTTTAACGGCTTTGTTACAATTTTGGGATGCAGCGAGGTGATAATGATTAATTTTACGTTTAGTATTTGAAGGTAAAAGACCAACGTGAGCGGGTTTTGCCGTCAAATTCGTCAATATATTTGATGGTGTAGCGCCCCAGCGCCACATGCGTCGAACAGCCGAACTAAACGGTTCTACATCGCGCTAACGAAGTTTCGACGAACGGTTGCATAAATACAACTTCCAACTTCCTCTCTGCGGACTTCGGTCCCCGGGCATAACATCTGCCTGGAGAGAGATCTCTCTATTGGAGTCTTTCCCACAATGGCAATTGTTACAATATTTATGTACAGTGCACGTCTATCAGCTACCGTGACACACAGCTCCCGATGATAGGTCACAAAGTTGCCCGCAACATGTCCAACTAATCTCGACGTGAGTGTATCTATTTTATTTCACTATGAGTGAGTCTCACGGTAGTTTTATGTGAAGAATATTATAAGTAATTTTAAAATGAAACGTTGTCTTGGTATGCTAAATATTCGATAAACAAAACCAGTAAGCCAGCTCAAGCAAATAGGTTTTCGTCAAACCGAAAAATCTGCAGACAAAAATTACGAAACGCTGTTAAACTATCGCATCTTTACGCCAAACGAGGTCATTTGTTTTCCTTCCGAAAACAAAATGCTGCGTAATATTTTTGATCCCATGATAGCATACAACAAGTAGGTATAAATCCACGTAACAAATACGTTGTGTAGGGTTAGCTGCGCCCGCACAAGCCGCTTACCACTTTTTACAGCAAACTAGCCCGAGGGAATCCTTAAAACGGGCTTATTCCTGCCCGAGATTCATTTAAACATAAATGAATTTTACTTTGTTAAAATTTTGCATTTTACGATTCACGAACTCGACAGGATGTCTAAAATAATGGATTAGGTCGGGTTGAAGTATTTTAGGCAGAAAAGTTGACTTGTGAATCTCATTTTAATGACTTTATTTTTAGGCCTCACGTGTTCCGATATAAAACGTCCATGAATATTTAAATACTGTCATCAGTAGACTAATCAGTCAGAAGTTAAATTTGGTCAACAGCGTGTTAGTTAACTTAGATCTAAGTTTACGGTCCATTAATTTGAGTCCAGTTAACGCCGCTATTACACTAAGTCCATCACAACGCAATCTAGTCGAGAACTGATACTTTTGGTCCTTTTTACTGGCCATTTCCTCTTGATTTTATCAATACTTATAAAGAAAACAAACGTGCTTTCCCGGTATAAATGTATCGCGCCCGCTGTGAGCGTGAGATTATGATCTATAATTTCTACGGCCCTACCTTTTTTATTGCCTGTCTTTACGATGTGCTCAGCTCTAAGCGGGAACGAGCACATTTACTTAAGGCTGCCGTTTTTAAATCTAAATCGTGTTTTCCTGAAGTCTTGGTGTCTTTGGATTTTCTTGGTCAAACGTAGGGAAAAACACTGCTGGATTTCTACTTCTATTTTCAAAGCACACGTGGAGTTACGTGTTTTTTTAGTGTAAGCTCTTGTAGAAAGTAAGACTTTGTTTTATCAGATTAGCGGCATTGTAGGGAGTTTAACGAAAATCTCTTTTGTTTTAATTGAAGGAGATTTCTAAATTTAATCACGTGTCACGTACTTAATTAAGTAAATCGATTTATACACTTTCAAAACTTAATGATAGAAATTCAACTCGATAGAAAAATACGTAAGGCCAATTAAATAGATAACCTTTCAATGCTACTATGCTACAGAATACAGACTATGATTAGCAATTCCATATATTATGTATATCTAAGTCAATCTGTACTACGCTGAAATGCTAGCCTACATTTTTCACAAAGTTTGATTATCAACCATTGACACTTAAGATTTACACTTTCCAGTATAAGTATGTGTTACCCGGCAGTTTTTGTCTGTGTCCTACTTGGATTTAGGACTTAGTGGTGCGTTACTCCAGATGAAGGGTCTTGAATTGACCCGAAACAAGTCGATTGTATCCGTTTTATTTCACTAAATAAAAATTTGTAAAAACGCATTGTGCCGTGTGGTGCCGGGTTAGAATAGCACCTCCCCTTTTCTTCCGTGGGTGTCGTAAGAGTCGACTCTGGGAAAGGGGTTAGTGTATTGTGGGCGATGGGCTAGCAACCTGTCACTGCAATATCACGTTTAATCATCTGGTTACCCTGCTGTAAATTGCTAAATGTGGCACTGGTTTTTTGAATCCATGTGCTCTGCCTACCCCTCTTGGGAATACAGGCGTGAGAATATGTATGTATGTGAATTTCATATATTCTAAGTAGGTCAGGATCGCACACCAATGCCACGGACCGCAGCAGTCCTGCGGTGTAGTGCGCAATTTTCACACACAAATAATAATGAAACATACATTTTGAATCTAATATACGAATTACTTTTAAAACAATTAATTACTCCATAAAACTTCCTTGTTCAGGGAGTCATCATCTTACCCGCAAATCCTGCCGCAAAGCAGTACTGATGTGTTTCAGCGCGGAGGACAAGCCAGCCGATACAATAACTGTCATATGAGACATTACACCTTAGGTTTCTAGATTGGCATTACATTGGCAATCTGTCAAGTATTTCCAATGTTTAGGGCTCTTACACAAAACTATACATTGCTGTTTTTTCCCGGTCGATACTTTGTGCGCTCTCTTTCGAATACTTAATATCGAATATTACTACCGATAATTACATAAAAAAGGTATAGTTTTACGCGCGTCTTTTGCGCGTATCTCTACTCGCGCCTTGCTGAGTCAAGCCGGCAGGTATATTTTAGGCGACAGGCTAGCAACTTGTCACTATTATACCTGCTAACTTAAAACCTAAAGAATACGCTACGCTAGAATTATCTACGTAATGTAGCCATGGTTTTTACTATTTACCTAATATTCCGTGAACTCTGCCTACTCCATTTGGGAATACAAGCGTGATGTATGTATGTATGTATGTAATTGGAACACCTGTTTGTACAACCACCTCGTTATCAAAGCCATCAACTTGGACTCAACCAACACGAACAACCTTTCAACTGAATTAGAATGAAGCAAAGGTCATTATTGATGAGCCAAAGTTTGTGAGTAAACATTATGATCAACACTTTCATCACCATTAGAATTTTATTTTTAACTCGGCGACCAAATCAGTGAACTTTGCTTTTTAAAAATAGTCACACTCGTACCGAAAGAGGTAATTATTTAACGAAAGTTTGTAATCGTCTGTTGCCGGGTTAAGAGTAATAAATACATAAATATTCTCACGCCTGTATTCCCAAGAGGGGTAGGCAGAGCACATGAATTAAAAAATCCAGTGCCACGTTTAGCAATTTCAGGGTAATCAGATGGTTAAACGTGGTATTGCAGTGACAGGTTGCTAGCCAATCGCCCACAATACACTAACCCTTTCCCAGAGTCAACATCTTACGACACCCACGGGAAGAAAGGGGGAGGTGCTATTCTAACACGGCACCATACGAGTGAACCCAGAGTAACACCTTCCTATTTCGTCCGTGCATAAAAGGCGAATAATTAAGAGGTTTAGGAATGATTATGCTTGAGACGATGGGCTAGCTACCTGTTACTGTTTGTTATAGGTAAGTAAGTAAAGGCAAAGACGGGCGTCACTTTTTCAGTGGAAAAGCGAGTCTATGTAAAAAAGGAAGTGATGAGCTGATGAGCGTCTTATAAAATTTTGTCAAGTTAGATTTCGAAGGACTGTATTTCGTACTATAAATAGGTATAGTGACAGGTTGTTAGCCTATCGCCTAAAACTGTACCTTATTTCCTTAGTCGCCTTTACGACAGCTACGGCAGAAAAAAGACGCGTTTTGCGTTCAGTTTTGATCCCGTTAACAAAAACAATTTAGTGCGAAACAGCAGCGTCGAGGGCTAATCTAATTAGCTAATCAACGCGATAATTCAAAATTAGCCGCCGCTAATTGGGCACCGCCATTTTTATTTTAAAGTCACCGACGCGTGTTATTGATCCCATCAATCACTGGCGGAAAGTTGATCCAAATTGGACCCGGCTCGTAATCGCCAGCTTAAAGGGATGCTACCGGCGTCAACAAGTTATTATTAATAAGAAGGCAGTTCATTACGCCGCCGTGCCCTCCCTGTCGCCTCCTACTATGATTTATGGTGCATTTAACTTTTATGGTAGTGCTAAGTGGCCCGGCGACTTTCATAAGAGAACCGGGGAAACTCATCTTGGCTAATGTAAGCTGAAAAGTTAAACAAATTGTCCTCCGCGCCTGTACCCTTATAAAACCTTATTTCGTGCTTTAAAAAGGCTGGTGTCTTTAAAAAGTATCGTTAAATTACATAGTCGATGGAGCTGGCATGATGTCATTGAAAAATCGCGTTTTTTTTCCTAAATTACGGTTTTTTCCTGTAGACGGCCTCATTTATAAAGTGGCAGGGAGGTGAATTTCATAGAATAGAAATTGGTGTGTTCAGCTGACACGTAGGTACGTGGTATAAGAAAGTATAGATACTTCTTTGGTCTAAGTGATTTGTAATTTCTTGGCAAACAGAGAAATAGTGCCATGATTATGATGATAGAAATAATAATAATATCTAGCTTGGGTTGGTTTCACACTGCCGGGTAAAGGCCTCTCCGATCACCGAGGAACACGTCCAGGTCGTTCAGGTCGTCCCGCCATCTCCGTCTGGGCTTGCCCCGTCGTCGTCATAATATATCTCATGGCACCCACTTTGTGGCATGTTTGATCCACCGCATTGGAAATTAAAGATACTAACCGAACAAAGAAAGAAGTTGAACTAAACCCAAGCTAGGCCAATTCTGACATAATTATTTTTATTATTAAAAGCTGTTGACCACAATTTCATCTGCGTAGAATCTGCAGGGTTTTTTTTAAGGGAGTTCTTGAACTTTAGAAGATTATATATATATCTATATTAAGCGACACGCTTACATTTTCAAACGCATTTCAAACGCGAAACATTTCATAGACAAAACGGTGACTATTTTACGTTTCGCAGCCATACTTAGGTTTTAGAATAAGTCTACTTAGTACATATTTATTACTACTCCCTTCCTCTCTCGTTCTCTTTATTGTTCATGAAACACAAAGTAACTAGTAATAGTACAAATACAAAGTGGAAAGGCGAACTAGTTTTTTATGTGGTTGGTGGCAAACGATTGAATAGGCCACGTTCAGTGCACGTTTGGTAGCAGCCGTCGCGGCTCCTAAATGAAGGGCTACGGTCTAGCTCGAAACAGTAATACCCCCAAAATTCCTAAATATAATTATTCCGACCCTTATTAATGTAGTGAATTAGGTATGTAGTTTATCCGCCAGAAATATGACGAGCTAAACTCAATTTAAAATTAGTTATCCGTATTGTTTCATTCTTGGCTGAATCACACGGTAATTTCAATCAAAACTGCAAGAATCATAAACACAGTGACGTTTGACAACGTCACATTCTAACTTCACCGAGAGACATCAAAACAATTTTGTTCCGTCTTATGTGGCTCTACTTGCCTCGTTAATTAGTAGGAGCGAGGGTAAAATAATGAGTACCTAACGAAGCAAAAACGCACCTACCTAATTAAGACATCGCGCTGAAAAGTTAGTACTAATTCAATCGACACCTCGCAGTGAAATGCGAGTCCGTGCTTTGTTTACAAGGAAGTTAGTTTGTGTGAGTTGCTTTAAATTATTATCGCTGTAGTTATTATTTTCTGTCCAAAGTCCTTTAATTTACAAGTTTAACAAATAATTATGTAGTTTACGGCAGATAAGTTTCGTCTTGCATCTGACATTGCGCGTGTCTACGGACTTACCATCCGGTGATCCATTGGCTTGTGTCAATGCCCTTCCCTTCTTATAACAGAAAAAATATGACCTTTAGCGGTTAAATCATTAGAACAGAAGGTGCTTACCTTATCATAATAAGATTATAACATTTATGATGGCTCTGCTCTCCTCTTTATTCTCCGATTTTATTATTTTCCGTAATAAGTCGAAATTGGCTTAATTATATAATATAATAACTTCGTTTGGCGAGAAGGAAAGACGTTACTTTTGTATGGAGTGGAGTACATGCCTACTCATTTTATAAAATAAATGAATTTCTTAATAGGATTCAGAGATTTTTTATAAGTGCGTTAAACGTAGGTACTGCCGGTTCTTTTAAAAGTTACGGATAAAAGTTTGCTTTCCTGTAAACGTAAAACTGATGACACAGATTGTATATAACTTATTAACAATTGCTTACAATTTCATAATCCTTGTGTAAATTACTTGTATTTGATATGAAAACAATTTCCATAATGAAATAAAGTAATTTGTCTGTAAATACTTAATTGAATTTCTATCGAATTTCTATGAAAGAAGACTGACAAAACAATACGGGGAATGTGGATGGGTGCAGTGGGAGGGGAAGACCTAGACGGACGTTCCGTGACCAAATCGCGGACGTTTTAGAAACAGGTCAGGTCAAGAGTACCCGAAACCGACGAGCATGTATGAGGAGATTGATGAACGTGGATGAAGCAAAAGAGGTAGGTATGTCAGGATCGTAGCGAGTGGAACAAAGTAGTCTCTGCCTACCCCTGTGGGAAAGAGGCTTGACGATATGTATGTATGTATGTATGTATTTCTATCGAAATGGTGGCAGATTCTTTGCCGTCAAATAAAAATTAGGTAAGTAACATAAAATTTCTGACCACAATTTATAATGGCTTTAGACTTTCATATTTCAGTCCCGTCCACAGAAGGCAAGCCAAACAAACGTTTCACGTACGTAAATTCTAACGTATGAACTAGATCTCGTATAATGCCTAATTCCCCGCTGTTCATACAGCACGTAATGAAGCATAACCTAATTTGACACCACAAACACACATAATTATGAATTTAAATGGTGTGTCCATATTTGCGTACCTTACCCGCGCAAACAGTGCTCGCGTGCTGGTTAAGGGCCCAAGTACACTTAACCATGAGATTTCCAAAGACTGTCACAAAACATGTAGTAGGAAAAAAGAAGCGTTTAGCTTAGCGTAGTTCAGATAACTAGTTTTTTCCCAAATATCCATCATCTGTCATTACCGTTTACAATTTTTATTTTCGAACATACGAGTACGATGCAAGCTTGTGTGTCACCACTTCTCACTTGCTTGTACTCTCAAAAACGCTGTTCGGGTCTCCCTCGAAATCCCTAACATCGTTTGTCCTAAATGGCGTTATCTCTAACGATCAATTGCAATAACAATCGTTTTGCAAATTACAAAAATAGAAAAAGATTGGAAATCAAATAGGTTAGGTTAGGTTTGTTTTATGACCATAGATAGCGGAGTGAGCGAAACGTCAAAACGATCGTTCCTGAAATAAAATGTTTAGGAAAACTAAGATAATGTATGCTGGCTTATGAATATTAGGGCAAGTTATCATTATGACATAAAATATCTGGAAAAGCAAAAACAAGATAAAAAACGTTAGGGATTCAAATATAGATCCGCGTTGCCCGCGTTACTTGCAATTATTGTGGAACGTCTAGTAAAAAGTTAGCTGTGGCGCCCCTTAAGTGACTGCCAGAGCCGCGTTACATTTCAAAAGTCAACACACGAATGCAGACGCTTTGACGCTCTGTTGCTTCGAAAGAAACGTTTGCTCACTGAGGTGTTATCTTAATCTGAACGCGCAAGCAGCCTTCGCGTCTATTGTGCGTCGTCTTTCACTCGCTGACGTATGCAGGGAGTCGTGGAAGGTAATATTTCTGCCCCTTTGAGTGTTCTCTTGGCTCTAAGTGACAGCCCCGTTGAAGGTGCTCCTTAACGCTCCGCTGCACCGCTCCGAGTGATTGTTGCGATACAAATTAGAGATTTTATTTCGTGAAAGGATACTTGGGCTTTTGCGGGTTACACGGAATGGGATTACGATGTGTTCTTTTCTTGTTTATTACTGCATTTGGGATTTTTTCCAAGTTACAATTCAATGTTATTAATTTACTTGTATTATAGGTAAGTAGAAGTGTTTCGTTATGGCTGTCAAAATGAGTTTATTTTCGAAGGTATGTATTTTGCTGGTATTGATATTAAATCTGAATATTTTATGCATGCAAATGAGGCACTAATTCAGATCATTCGGCTGACAGATTAGTCTACTAGCCTAATATTAATGTCGGTTATCTAAATGTGCAAGTCGATATGCGAATCAATGGCGATACAAATAAGTTTTTAGAATATCTTTGCCTTTTTATTAAATATTTCTTTCGAAATAAGCATCTATCCTTTACAGTGCCATTATCAACTACATTACGTTTCCGTACGAACTTTCAAGCAAAGACGGTCTAAGAGAATGTCTATTCACATTATAATTTGAACAGCCAGATTATACTTCAAACATAAAACCACCATAAGACTCTCGTCTAGTGAAATAAAACGGACACAGAGTTACTTTCTTTTTTTCAGTCTTTGTATCGAGATTACCTCGAGGTTTTGCGCCAATTCCTGACCCATTATCGGATACCAACCTCGTATCACCTTTATTTTACAAAATATGAACGTTTTCCAAAATAGACATCAACGGGGAACCAGTTTACATGTCTCATATGACAAGGTAAGAGAAGATGCGGTTCATAGTGTGCCATGTTATTGACAGGTTAATTTGAGCTTTTTTTTTCTTTTCTTCGTATATGACTGTTGACCTGGATAACCCGCTAAAGAATACCGGCGTTTTTGAATACACAATGTTATGTACCTTCTCTTTTGTTCGTGCTTCTATAATTTAGTCTCTTCACAATCAAGATTTTCAACGCAGCTTGTTGGAAACACGGCAAATAAATATTTATTCTTCATTAGAATTTTCGAGCCCTGAACTGTGCATTGTAATTAGAATCTAATTAGAAACACTGTCTAATTATTCAGGAAAACCCGTGAAAACTAAAATAAGGGTTCTGAGCTAAAATCGCAGTAATATTCGGGTTTCATTTTTAATAAGTAGGTATCATATTAAAACCTTTTCCTGTGTGGTGTCTGGTTCTTTTTTTGGTTGTATAAGGAGCGACTAAGGAAATAGATTCAGGTGTACTTTAGGCAAGCTAGCTACCTCATTTAACAAACTATGACTTGTGCTAAAATTCGCTTTGATACGTAAGAATGGACTCTGTCACATATGGATCCTGTCACTATTGTACCTGTCAACTTAAAACCTAGTCATGGTTTTAACTATGCAACGTTTCGTATGCGCTGTCATTAATACAGGGATGTTGTAAGCGTATGTATTTTAGCAGAAGTCGTTATTTTTCTTGCCCTGCACGTCCAGCTCAACAACGCGTCATTGTCCAACTAGAAGTGCCACAAAATAACAGATGACTCTACTCTCATACCTTTCCGTGCTAAGCGGGTTCTCATTTTCCTCGTTTTTATTATAGTGTCAATCAATTTGCAGCTAGAGCTCGACAACGGAGCGCACAAACGACAAGTTTGCTCCGAGTACCTCCGAAATTAGTTGCGAACCATGTCATTGCCGTGTTGGTGCGGCGTTGCAAATATTTGCCCCTCGTCCAAGCAAGGAGTTTGGACGGTGCGCAAAGAGGGACTGGTAGCAAGGGAGACAGATCATTTTCTGCTTATGATGATTGTACATTTTATTTTCAAGGGAATGAAACAGAATTCCTACCGTTTTTTTGGGAAAGCCTGTTTATGAATGTTATTTTTTTTTCAGTGAAATGAACAAGATTTTCATAGAAAGAAGCAACTTTGAGCAATGATTATTATTTGCTCCCATGTCTTTTTTATTATTAACTATGGAGACTCTAATTCTAACGTTCAGACCAAGAGCGTGAATTAAGACTAGAAAATAACGATTGATTCCTTTTTCGCCACATTCCTTTTTGGACATATTCCGTTTTCGACATATTCTTGTTTCGTCACATTTTTGTAAATAAGTTATACTATGAAATACTTGTCTTTTGTCTTTTATTTTTATGATTAAAATATAACATTTTACTAATAAATATTATTTTATTTTATTACGCAAGCAAAGACACAAGTATTTAGTAGTATAACTAATTTACTAATTTAGTTAATCACTAACCATTAGATTATAGTTTATTCAACAAAACAAAGTCACAGATTTTCAAGCACAGTTTTAATTAATGTTCACAATTATTTACACCAAAAATAATAAGCAATTCAGTAACACAGAGAAATTTAAATTATAAAACACAACAGTTATTTTCACAACAATAAAAATCATATTCCTTTTAAAAAGTGACGTAAGATGCCGCCAAAAACAATAGAAGGCTTCGAGCCGCGGCGTCTTTCGAAGTCGGCCGAACATTTCCGACTTTTGCCGATGAGAGGCGAACTTCTTGTACGACGTCGCTGTCGCTACAAATATGACGAAAACGGAATATGTCCAAAAAGGAATGTGCCGAAAAAGGAATCAATCAAAATAACTAGATATCCATTTTTTTCCTAAATGTCGAAAGAGATGGTTAAGAAAATAGGTTGTGGTTTGTTAGGCTACAGGGTGTTACCGGTCAGGCTGTTAACCTGTGATTATAGTACTTCTCGACTTAATACCTAAAAGTAGGTAAGTATGCCAGAAGTGGCTACGAAATGTGAAACAATCAGGGACATGTCTTTGCAGAGTTTGTGTCCTCTAAGTGCGATTTATGTATGTAAATAACCAGACATCACTAGACATGATGGTTTAATGTCTTAAAAAAGTAGGTATCAACAAACGAAAGTTTTAGCGTGTTAAATACTTCAAATGTGCTAAATAACAAATAAATCTCACAAGAAGAAATACCTTACAAAAGTCTACACCCAAAAATATTTTCAAACATCCTATTAAAACGTTAGTTCTAACGACTTCGTCCCTTTGTCCATCTATTCGTGCGTAAAAAAGGTACCCCGCTTGGAATGGGGCTCGTTCAGAGTACGTTCCGCGCAGAGTTGAAATGCTAAACGAGATGCACGGTCGGTGCAGGCGTGACTACATTGTCATAGACAAATATGTGTTGTGTTGTCTGTGAAAGTTCACTTTTAATTTTGAAATGGGCGCTAAGGCTGGGTTTACACAGAACTGGAGTTTTGGAGAGTTGAGAGTTCGTTTTGTAAGCGTTTTGCAGGCTGTGATTGTCACTTGATATACCTACGTTAGAGTGTGGCGGTGAGATGAGAGTTTGGTGTTAAGTTTAGATACAAGCCGAGCTGATGAAATAATAATCCTTATCTAGGTAGGTACATCGTTTTTTTTTTTTTGCGGCTACTACTTTAATTATTGTGGCTACTATCCGTTCAGACGCAATGAGCGAATGGCATATATTAAGAAAATTATTTCGAATTTCGAATATTTTAAAAACAAGAGAAGAAAACAAATAATTTCAAATTTGGAACACGCGCTCAGCGCGGCTGGTGTTGCGAGCTTGTGATGTGACGCCGATTTGTGAAATTTCGTATTGCCGCTATTTTAGCCATCCTTTGTATCTCATATGTACGTAGGTAGGGTACATAATCAATATTGATAAAGTTATGTATGGAACTGATGCATAATAAAAAAACATTTTAAACACTTATTTACGCATTTTGTTATGTATCAGTCAGATAAACACACACACATTAAATTATAACAACTCCGTTTACATTCGTTTTACATGGCGTGAACTACTTTGTTAGCCCACCCATTCATTTAGGCGTACACAAACAGATTCCATTTTGAATCATTATTAAAAAATAAATTAACAACATAAGTAAAATCGGACCCGTATCAGAGATAGCGTTACCTCAGATTACAAAGCACTTTAATATGTTGGAGTAATTTCTTTTAGCGCCATAAAATTTTGCAGTGAAGCTGGGGCACTAACAAAAGAATGAATAATGACTTAGCGAAACAAAGTTGTAATTTTCGACAAACTTCCGAGCCTCTACGAGGGCCTGTTATCTTAAGATTTGTCTCTGTTTTCTAACATTAAAGTTGTGCCTTAGGATTAAATAGGTAACTTGAAGCGGTTTAAATTTAAGATGTCATAATTATTTGCTGGCGTTGAAATGAACTTATTAGGACCATTCTAGTTGTTGAATACGATGACCATTAAATCCAGGGATCGTTACCGGTATTCTGAATACCGGTTTTAAATACGGTATAACCGGTTATAATGCAATTCGGTATCAAATATCACT
>BHDV01003379.1:235438-294926 GCA_005406045.1 Adoxophyes honmai | reverse complement strand
GAATATAGGTATTATTTTTTTAGCGGTAATCGTTTGTCAATTTATATATCGGTATTCAATTTAACCGGTTGTACAATCCCTGATTAAATCGAATACCAGAAAAGTGTACTAAATTCTGTTGGATTCAAGTTTAAGGAAATATTAGCCAACATTAATGTGTGTATACTTATATTTCGACGTGTAAAAATGGTGACGTAGAAGGTAGTAACTACACTATTGTCATACATTTCTGGGATTCTGGAACCACTGAGTTAATTGTGATTGAAAATATTTACAACATTTTTGTAATTATCAAAGCTATCGGAAATAATAATAATTTGTAGAGCGTCTATCTTATTTTTCACTTTTCTTTCAAGTCAATGTAAAGAAATATGGGAAACACCAATGCCCAGACAAGACAAATTGCTACGTTGCAATCAAAATTGAGATAGCATCTGTAAACGCGTTTTAAACCCAGCGATTACCGAATCCTCTACTCAATTTTACACTAAGTGAATAAGCATATATCCGGATAAAAGTTCACCGTCGCCCACGGCAGCTCAGGCCCTGACTTTTGAATGCGCCTGTATTCAGGGTCGAGTTTTGAATAAATCATGACCGGACCGGCGATTCAGCCTTTTGTACAGCACAACACTTAGTCCATTTGACTTTATTACATTTGTTTAGGCGGAGTAAAAGAGAAGTGACGTGGAAAAGGGGAGCGGTGTTGTTTAGATGTTGTTAGTGTTTAGACCAGAAGTTGAAGAATTTGCATCTGATGTACAGTCACTAACCGGGATTGTTGAGCCACTTGCCACTGTTCGCAATTTAGACGTGTAGTCAATGACCGACGTGAATAGATGTTAGCTATTGGATTAGTATTACACGACCACGTTACAAACATAGGTAAGTGGCTCAACAATCCCGGATCGCGATGGTACTTTATTCACTTTTAGTTTAATTGGATCTTAGATTGGGCTGCTGTCTGTGTGTGTTGATTTAGTGTAGTAGTACCGATTTTAGTGTAAGTATGTACAAGGCGACCAAGTTTCTGCGTTGTAAAGCGAAAGTTTATGTTTTTATAAATTACCTACCTAAAGTTAAAAGTTTCACTAAAGCCTTATTTAGCTACTTGTACCTTCCCTATGTCGAGCATGCATCTGCCTCATCTTCAAAATGTTCAAGTCGCCCCGTCACCTTCTCTTGGGTCTACCCAACTACTCCTTTGGCCATTCCTCGGAGCCCATTCAGTAATGATTCGTGCCCATTAGTCTGGATGCATTTTTAGATAGAGGTTCTATATTTAAAGGTAAATAGGTTTCGGTATGTTTTAAGCGACAGGCTAGCGACCTATGACTATTCTACCTCTTCCATCTTTGCAAACCTAAAACTATGCTAGAAGTGGCTGCGAAGCGTGATACAATCATAATCTATGTCATATTTCGTGTGCTCTGCCTACCCCATTTGGGAACACAGGCGTGGTTGTATGAATTCTATATTTAAAATCCGTACACTTTATAGCTCACGCCAGTCGAGACGCAAAAATAGAATTTTCTAAAAGCTTTCACATTTTTCCATTGCAAAGGGCATACCGATTGAATTCTTGCTTTAGAATTTGAATTCTCTTGTCGAATGTTTCAGTTATTATTGTGCCACTCTTTATTAAGTTAGAGTGAAGCGAGTGCGTGAGCGTAGGTACATCACTTTATTATTTTTATGATTTAAATAAACAGGTATAATAGTGACAGGATTCTAGTCTATCGCCTATTTATCCTTTTTCGCCTCTTACGACATCCACGGAAGAAGTATACATAATCCTAAATAATAGTAATGATGATAACATTGACACTAGAGATGGTCGGAGTTCTTTAATATATACAGAACTAGGAATTTTAGTGACTGAGTAAGAAAATAAGCCTGAAATTAGGAAACTTTCCTACATAACACTGACGATTTTTCACTGAAACAATGACCTTCGGTTATAAAAGCATGACTAATGAACGAGTATTAACAGTGACACTGTTCCAGTCTTTATCATACTTTTGCTTGCCTCTGAATTACTAAGAAAACCCTGACACTTCATTCATCAAATAATTTTTATTAAAGAATTTAATCTAAAAAACCGACATGACTTTTTTCGCGGCCGCGAAAATTTTTACACATGGTTCTTCACGACATGTCGACTAAATCTCCCACAATGATCTTCGAATCTGTGGACAACTTAACTTAACTTTATGAAAACAAGCATTTAAAATTTCTTTAACTTGTTTCAGATTTACCTCAGAAAGTTAGCCGGATTAAAATAACGAGAGTCCGCAGGTAGCCAGAAACGGAAACTCTCCCAGAGCTTTTTATTACACAAGATTACAACAACGCTTAATTTATTCTCGAAATTTGTCTCATCGCGAAAAATTTCCCGTCGCAATCGCTAACAAAAGGATGACAAATGGTTTTGTAAAACAAAGTTACACAGTCGCAAAGAAACTTTAAAAACAAATTTCAAGGATGTGAATTATTATCTCGGAAAATTTCCTTTTTTTTTACTTCAGAATTTTTGGGTTATTTTATGGTAATTGTTGTGTGTAATAGAATTTTCACTGGGGATTTATTTCGAGGAAGATCGGACTTGTAATCTTTTCATTTTTGGTGCTGTTGTCTTTAAGAATTTCTCGTTTTTATAACCTTCACCTTGACGGTGGTAACTTCGGAAGTTTTTTGGATTGATGAAGAGAAAACAGTAGAAGATATTCAGCAATGACTCACAGTTTAGTACGATGTCATTCTTTTGGTTTCTATAAAATATTTTTTTGACGCACTTAATTTCTTCCTAGATACTATAGACTTTTATATAGCAAATATTAAATATTTTTCACTTAATTAATTTTAATCAGTAAATATTAGTTCGTTTATCGTGAGATATATATAAATATGCTAGTTCAGGCAAATATGTAAAACATACATTTGAAGTGAAACATTATTATACCTACCTATTTTATATTGTACTGCAATGGTATGTTTAAATGCTATCTTACATATTCTGGGCTCTTCAAAACTAAGAGGTATTGGTTACTAAACGCACGTAATAAAACTAATCACTAGTCAGCGGTTACTTACCCGATTGATTCACGCTACAACCTTTTGTTGCTGTTCACTCAAAATACGTCCTATTTTCTGATTATGATTCTCATCCGCGGCATGTTAGTTCTCATTTTAATTACCAATGAGCAATCAGTAACCTCAAGTTGAATTGAGATCCGATATTTAGAGATATGTGAACGAATTCTGCCACCAAGTTTGGGATAAGCCTTTGTCAATTACGCGCTGAGAAGGGTTTTGGTTCGGCACGACAAATTGAATGGCCTGAGACGCACCAGCCCGACTGACTGGCAATTTTTACCACTAAGGGCAGGGACTATGAGCTTATGGGATCGATATGGTGGATAACGAAATGTATGGAAGGCGATTTTATGATAGCCCGGCGACATATCTTTGTTCCACACAAATGGGATTTATAAGGGCTGTCGGTTTGAGGCATCGATTCGCTCGTTTTGCGTGGCGGTCTTGATCATTTGTTTTAATGTTGGGTCGGCGGAAGTATGAAAATAAATGAAAATGCTAATTTAATTTTAATACTACGGTGAGAATGATAGTTTGCGAGCATGAATTTCTAATTAGCTAAGCATTAGAATCGCTGTTAATTTGTGATCTGGATAAAAAAACAGTTTTTTTTATTCTGGATATACTTAGCTTTTTTTTTGCAACATTGGGACAGCAGATTTATTTACATGATTGATTAAGGTACATTTAAGGCGACAGGTCTACAATCTGTCACTATTGTACTTCTTAACTAAAAAAAATAAGAAATGTGCTAGAAGTAGCTATGAATCGTGAAATACTTAGTTATTGTTATGACTATATTAGCTGGGCGTTCCTATCTGGGAATTCAATATGTATATATTATGTATTTATATTATGTCAAGGCTCTGTTTGCAAATTTTCTTCGTAAATATTGTACAGGCAAATTCGTCACATTCATTATTGTGTCTAAAAGTACAAGACAATATCTGTCGTTGACGCGAAAATGTAAAAGTTAGAGTTGACGCTGCACAACACATTCCTAATTATTGGAGTCAAGGTTTTCCTCCTTGTTATGTTGTAAAACGTCATGTTTTCAAAACGTTACGTCAAAACGTCGACAAACTTTAATTATTAACCGTCGTAAACTTCCACATTTCATACGTTCGCTTTCAATCAAAGTAAATTAAAGACAACTCGTCAACTCGTAACAATAAACAAATTTCGTTGAACGCTTTGAGTCGAGTAATGAATAAAGTTTTATTGAACAATACGGGCTCAGTCATGTGACGGGGATCGCTATTGCTTTGTTTAGCAAATTCTAAGGAATATAAACTATGAGAAAATCATTGGAAATAAAGAATTGCTGATCGATTCTTATTTCTTTGACGTGGGACGGTCCATGACGCAGTAGAAAGGAATCGGATTTACTCATCTTTTGCTCAAGTGATGTGACGTCGTGACGGATCAAGTGACAGACGTCGCATAGCAACAGAACGCGTCTCGTCTGGCCACTATTAATCGACTTTTCTTTTAAGTTGCGTACCTGGGACAATGTTTGATGGAAGAATACGCGTATATGGCCAAAGTACGGTTTCTTGTAGTACTTTGGGTTTCCGCAAGTGATATAAGAACTACTCTCTCCTACTCTACTCTACTCCGTCTTACTTTCTGCTCCAAAAAATGCTAGAGCTTTTCAAACTCTTTGTCATTCTACATACACATACATACAGTCATATTCTCACGCCTGTATTCCCAAGAGGGGTAGGCAGAGCACATGAATTGAAAAATCCAGTGCCACGTTTAGCAATTTCAGGGCAACCAGATGGTTAAATGTGATATTGCAATGACAGGTTGCTAGCCCATCGCCCACAATACACTAACCCTTTCCAGAGTCGACTCTTACGACACCCACGGGAAGAAAGGGGGAGGTGCTATTCTAACCCGGCACCACACGGGGAAACATTCATCATTCATTCTAAGTTGAATAATATACAACCGTTTACGAGTTCGCTTCATTAATTGTGTAGCTGACTAGAAAAAAATAGTCCGTAAGATTGATTACCAAAAAATAACGTTTTAAACTTTCGCGATTCTCACTCATAATAAATAAAATAAAGTCTCATTAATAAAAAAAATCGCGATTAAGTCCCGCGTACATATAATTATTACCAAAAAATATTAAGCACGTATTTTTTGTCATATTTTTTGACAAACAAAAATTGACGGCGATACGGCACTTAGATGTTTCGAGTGACTTTACTACGTGGTACGATTGTTACCCCGGTGTGACGTCACAAGCCCCACTCCGAAAGTTTGATGATCTGTCTTAGTCGATGATAAATTATTTGATAAACCAAAAAATAGGTACGTACCTCATATTTTTCCAAAATCAATGTAACGGAGTAGTCCGTTAATTAGAATGATATATTTTCAACCCTGTCGACATTACTATGGTCACTAGGTAACTATACTATCAAGTAGACGCAATATAAAATTGTGAAACGAATAAAAAGACGAATAAACAGTAAGTCAATGTACGTACTTAATATATAAGTGTTCAGGGAATAATTACTTTTTAACCGACTTCAAAAAGAGGAGGTTCTCAATTCGACCTAATTTTTTTTTTTTTTTTTTTTTTTTTTTTTTTTTTTTTTTTTTTTGTGTGTATGTTACTCGATAGCTCGGAGACCCGTGGACCGATTTTCAAATTTTTTTTTTTAATCGATAGGGTATAACTCGAAATTGGTCCCATTGGCACGACACCAGGATCTGATGATGGAATCTTGGAGAAATCGAGGGAACTCTTCAAATTTTATATGGAGATGTACGGCGTTTTTGGTAATTTGTTGATGAAGTCAAGATTTTACATCCAGTAAACAGAATTTTTTCAAAATATTGCTAATTTGAAGTCGGTTTTTTTTTTGTTTAAAATTATTAGTGATTATTTTATTTCAATTGTACCGTATTTCACACTGAACCTCTTCCTAATGTTAAATCTCATATTTTATAATCGTTATGTATTTAGGCCGAACTTAATTCAAATTCACTTATTTAATAAAATGTGTACTGTCAAACTGGTTGACAAAGAGACGAGCAATTTGTTTGACTTTCTCGAAATTGGATTTATTTGTTGTTTGTTTCTTGTTACATATACTAATCAAAATTACGTTGATATCAAGCCATAACAAGAAAGTTTAAGAGAGTACAAAAATTAGTAAGAAGCTTGAACTCAAAAGAAAGTGCAACAGTTACATCGGTACACAAACGAGAAATGCAGACAAAAATCATACGTTAATTTATCAACAAATTAGGCTCGAGACGCGCGTATCTTACATACATAATATAAAATATCACATGTAACGCATACGCTAAATATACAGGGTGTCCCAAAGTTATGGGACATGAAGGGGAAGTACCTTAAATATCGTAGATAGTGTATTTTGCTCAAAGAAGACTTTATCTTATTTTTAAAAGTTAGTAATTCTGCATTCATAGATTTTCTAAAAATTACTTGCTTCGTCTGGGAATCGAACCGACTAAAATGTCAAAAAAAATCATCCTGTTTTTATGATGCAAATCGAAAGATTAGTTAAAAAATAATAACTCTGCTTAAGTAACATAGTATTTTAAAAGAAAGGAACAACGTGAAATTAATCAGTTTAATTAAGTTAAAAACATACATGTAACTGTCGTAGTCAATTAAGTGGATATTTTTGTGTAAATTAATTAATTAAAGGTTCAAAATGTGATGCCTCTTGCCTGATGCAAATCGCCAATCTTTTAATGAGTCCTCTGCCTGTTCATTTTCTAATAATTTTATGGTGAACATCGATGTGATATGGCACAGTTCTGTTTGTAACTCGCCCACGTTCTCGTATCGCTTTTTGTATAGCATAATCTTTTACGTATCCCCAAAAGAAAAAATCTAAAGGGGTAAGGTCCGTGGATCAACAGGCAGCAGACTCATTAAAAGATTGGCGATTTGTGTAAGACAAGACGGATCACATTTTGAGCATTTAATTAATTTAATTTACACAAAAATACCCACTTAATTGACTACGACAGTTTCATGTATGTTTTTAATTTGATTAAACTGATTAATTTCGCATTGTTCCTTTCTTTTAAAATACTATGTTACTTATGCAGAGTTATTATTTTTTAGCTAATCTTTCGATTTGCATCATAAAAACAGGATGATTTTTTTTTTGACATTTTTGTCGGTTTGATTCCCAGACGAAGCAAGAAATTTTTAGAAAATCTATGAATGCAGAATTACTAACTTTTAAAAATAAGATAAAGTCTTCTTTGAGCAAAATACACTATCTACGATATTTAAGGTACTTCCCCTTCATGTCCCATAACTTTGGGACACCCTGTATAGAATACCTGTTAAAAAATTCCCGCTATTTTTCATACACAATTTAGGATATAATAGTGATAAGTTGCCGGTCTGTCGCTCAAGACATACCAAAATCTAGTTTCCTTAGTCGCCTCTTACGACACCCACGGAAGAAATAGAGACGTGTAATTCTAATCCCGACACCGTACAGGATACCTTCCATACCCAGCGTACCTTGTTTGACGATGAAGCAAAAGTTGAAACCAGCCGATTGCAACTGTCAAAACGTAGCACGAAAATTTTAGTGATGTCCAAACCGAATTGGCTGCTTATCGACAACCGCCGGAATTCCCGGCCTAGTTAATCTCCCTTCCGTAATCGATAGACCGAAATTTCCACCGAACGGGGAAACGTTGCGATTCGAGATGTCATTACGTACGTTAGTCGCTTCGTTGTGTTTCGTCACGTTCCTTGTTTTAATCACGCGCTTGCATGACGAATATCTTACAGAGACAAAATGGCTTCCGCAGCAAAATTATAAATAACAATGTAACCTACCTCGGGGCAGACCTTGGGAAAAGATCAGGGAAGATACTTTTGTACAACATGGAAAGTCAGATATATTTTAGGCGACGGGCTAACAACCTGTCACTGTTTATACCTCCTAACTTAAAACCTGAAAAATAAAAAATACTCCAGAAGTAGCCACGAAACGTGAAATAGCCATGGTTTTGTCTTTGTAGCGTTTCGTGTGCTCTGCCTACCCCATTAGGAAAAATAGGCGTGATGTACGTATGTATGGAACGTCGGGCTTATAATGTATAAATAAATAAATGTCATTGGACAATATTTACACCAATCACCTAGTCCCAGATTTGGCAATTTAATGCCTGTTTTATGGGTACTAGACAACGGATAAACTTACTTATATTATTATATAGATAAACTCGAGAGTAAATCTTCTTATACATCATACAGAAATCTGCCTCCACCGGGGATCGAACCCGGGACCTTAAGCTTCACAGTCAGGTTCTGTAACCGCTGGGCTATCCGGCCGCCAAATAATGTAATAATTATTAGTCAACGTATCGATAAAATAACATTTTAGAACAATTTTCGCTTCAGAATAAGCAGTCGATAAATAAGTAACGACATCGCACCGCCGTCTGACATGTTTTATACTAAGACATTCAATACTAATTGGTAAAATAATCCGTCAATGTATCTTCCCGATGTATTATTCCCCAAGTTAATAAATACAATAACAGTATTGTGGGTTCGTCTATTTATGAGGAAAATGCTCATTTGGCTTACTTATATTACTTCGCGATGGATTCACGCTCGAACGGTAATCGTTAATACCAGCAAATTACATTGTCGCTAGGACCGAGCGCTGACAATAGGAATAAGGGAACGTCTTACGACGGCATTGGAGGGATGGCAGAATTTAACTTACGTAGGTTCGTAACAAGACATCCAAGTAACTCGGTGGCTTGGGGAGCTGACTTCAGAGTATTAGGTTTATGCTCGTTTATGTTGACGACTTGTTAGTCTGTTTACAATAAACTAGCAACCCGCCCCGGCTTCGCACGGGTGCAATGCTGATATTAAATATTACGAATTTTTACACCCTTGGTTACATTATTGACGATTACCAAGGATCTCTATTTTTTTTTTCAAAATGAAACGTAAAGAAAAACGCCTATGTCAATTCGGAAGAATGTAGCATTCTAATTGTGATGTTTTTTTTTAATCCGCCCTGTACTTTTTGAGCCTATTCACTACAAACATAAAAAAATACAAACAAATCTTTCCTCTTTATAATATTATTAGTATAGAAGTATAGATAATAGAATAGCATAGGGTGGGTAGGGCCCAAGAAACGTAAAGAAAAAGTCATGACATGACTATTGACGGTCGGATAGCCCAGTGGTTAGAGAACCTGACTGAAGTTTATAGTCCCGGGTCCGATTCCCGGGGCAGATGTTTGTTTGATGAATACGAATATTTGCTCTTGAGTCTTGGTTGGAGTTTATCTGTTGTCTAGTACTCATAGAATAGGCACTAAATTTTCTAATTTAAAGTCTAGGTCATTGATGTACCTATATTAATACCATAAATTTCCCATAAACAAAACGCCACTTTTGCATACTTTTGCTCGATATCCACAGATATCGATAGGCACTGTTTACCCAGCCAATGGTACGAAAACTTTTGTGCGCGAGTCCAACTTTTATAAAAATCGTAACTGCGTCGTTTCGATATTTTCGTGGTTAATCGTTTAGCTCACAACAAACGCGCGGTAGAGTCGCCAAAAAAGTGCCGCGTGTCGTCTGCACGATGTGACAATCTGTCAATTTCCAGGCTGACCTCTTTGACCTCTAGGGAGTCCGTTGCTAGCCGCAAGGACTTGGACCTTTGAGTTTTTACAGAATTTTTATCTGCTGTTGACAATCCACGACTAAATGGCTTAGTGAAGTTGTGAGACTGTCGAAAAATAATTATTTTTCTGAATAGACTTTTGGCTACATTTGTTAATTTATGAGTAAAATTTTATTGCTGTTGATTTTTAGTTTTTAAAGAATTTGTGCTTACCTACCCTATATTTAAATTATGAAATTCGTTTGATAGTATGTAACAAGCCAGCGTCAAAATTGCGTATTTTTCTTTTATTTGGAAATTGTTAGCGTTTTGGGTTCGAAATAACCTTTTTTTAAGCTTTTTACTGTAGGCAGACAACTATTATTGAAAACAACTTCCGTTTTTAGCATATCAAGAGCCTGAATTTAGCAACCTTAACAGAACATAGGCACTTGCACCACGCCTCTGTATTTTTAATTTGGTAGGCGGAACATACGAAAAGTTACACAGCTACAGCATGAGTATTTTACGTCGCAACCACTTTAAACACATTTTAGGTTTTAGGATACCTAGATAAAATAGGTAGGTACAATAGTGATAAGATGCTGGCCTAAAACATACCCGAAGCCATTTCATTAGTCGCCTCTTACGAGACTGAAAAAATGGAGGGATCTTGTTTTAAATCCGACACCTCATAGGTAATATAAAAGTTATGGATTATATTCACTCAAGTTATGTATTACTTGAAGTGATCGAATGAATTAAGCGGTTTCGTTGCTGCTGAGTCGTGTTTGAACTGAATCCCTAAAATAAGTTCTAGTAAACAGGATGCAGTTCAGTTTGAAACCCCAAAAGAATCGCAATCGGAGAGGTAAACCCTTTGGCGTTTTTAACTGCCTACCGAGCCTGCGTCGATACAGACCCGTAAGAGTAAATAAAAATGTTTTGTACGCAATAAAGTACCCGCATGATACGGTTGACTGCCGGAGTTAAAACATAAAAGGGTTGATATGAACCTTGGTAAAACTTCTGACGGATCCACTTACCAATATCGCTATTGGGTCTATAGTATGAAGTTTATCGCACTTTCCGCTCGAGTGAAGTGTGGGCAGGAGTCGGTGCCTCCTTGAGTATATCGCGCTACGTTTGGGGTGTCGGGTTGCAAACGTCCAATGCCGAGATGAAATCATTTCGGGGTAGATGTGGTAATTTTGTGGATGTGGTTTGTTTTAGGGAAATGAAACTGGTAACCTTATGTCGATATACAGGGTTATTTGTAAACAGCGACGACTTTGCAAGAATAGGAAGCTAACTTCATAAACAACAACATTTGTGCTACCAATTTTTATAATCTGACTAGCTTTTGCCCGCGGCTCCGCTCGCGTCAAATTCGGGGTATCGCGGAAGAGATAGCACACATACCAATTTATAGCTTTTTACATTGAAAACTTCCACCCCTCACTTTAGGGAAATGGGGAGTTTTGAAGAGACAAAAAGTAGCCTATGTCACTCTCCATGCCCTAAACTATCTATACCTAAAAAATCATGTCAATCCATCGCTCCGTTTAGCCGTGAAAGACGGACAAACAAACAAACAAACACACTTTCACATTTATATATTGGTACGGATAAATTTTACATTCATACTGAAATAAATATCAATTTAATTAAACGTCTAAATGTTTTGCGCGCATCCCATCGCAAAAATAAGGTAGATGCACAATTTTCCCTGAATAAGGGGTAAGGGGGTAGGTCAAAAATCTGAAAAACTTCACATGGGTTTTCAGACGTGTGTACCCGACCACTGGTAAACATATTTATGGTACAATTCCAGTCACCCTGTGTGATAAAAAATACACAATAAAGTGTAAGTTTGGAAGTTTTATTTGATAATCTCAACGAAAATGGAAACGAAATAAATTTTCACACTAAAATCTAGCTAACTGTCATATTCATAATATTTTTATAACGCTGGTAAGAATTCCTGCGAATAAGAGATATCCTAAATATCTTTTAACAGTATTCTGAGAAACAAAAGTTCGCGGCATACGAAAATATATATCTGGAAATAAAATACATCCGTTTGTTTCTAGTTTCCGGAAAGGATATCGGAAGTGAATGATATCGTTAAAGTCATAGCAAAAAATCAAAACGTCACATTACATAAATAAAGCATAATATGCATTTTGGTGAATACCTATGTTCCATGTTATTACTTAATTATTAATCGGAATGTCAACTAAGTATAGGTAAATTGGGTTCAAGGGTAGCCCCTAGGTAATCTAATTTTATCATTGATCTTCCTACATCGTTAAATGAATAAAATATTGTGACTTGAAAAAAATTAACACTTCCTAGGTTTTATGCAAAGAAAACAGATAACTGAAACATGATTTAATGAACTTTAAATACAGTTTATAAACAACGTTTGATTGGATTCCGGTGTAACATTATTACGTTGTTTTGCTCAAAAATTATATGAATTGAACCTTTAATTCAGTTATTGGTAGTCATTCCGACGTATTGAATTTTAATATGCATCGATGAATCACTGCTAATGGTGCGTCGACAAATGCAGCTGTTATTTCTGCAGGGAAAATTCAGGTGATGTGCATTGGCTTGTCAAGATTTAATATTCCTTTCGCTTTCTATCTTCATAACATCCTGCTGACATGAAAGAGTATTTTTCTATTAAGAAACTAACAGAGTTACGACCTTTTATGTCAAGGTGACAGGGTGGCGCGGCTCAATCAAGAAGTGATATCTTCGCAGGCACTAGGTCTAAAACACATTGAAGAGGTATAATAATGACAAGATTCAAGCCTGTCGCCTAAAGCCTAAGGCTTAATTCACACCAGAAGAGCAGCGCAGCGCGGCGTAGCGGAGCGCAGTTTCAGTGTCATGAGAATTTCAACTTTATTTTCATTACAATAAGACTTATTATCGCATGAGAAACTCTAACTATGCGCGCGGATGCCCGCGGATCCGCGGGAATTCCAGCGCATTCCATAAACAAAGCCGTGCGACTGCGCGAGCTGTCGCGGGAATGCCCGAGGATGCTCGAGTGGTCGCGACGGCCGCTGTCAATACATATGTCAATATGTCAATAATTATGTAAATTCCAGCGACTTCCTACGCATTCCAGCGGCTTCTCGAGCAGTCGCAGGAATCCTCGCGCATTCTCCACGGAGCGGGTCGCTGCGCTACGCCGCGCTGCGCTGCTCTTCTGGTGTGAATTGAGCCTAAAGTAAACCTATTTCCTTACTCGCCTCTTACGACATTCACGGAAGAAAAGGAGACGTCATATTCTAAACCCGACGCCATACGGAGAATCTAGTCTTTTCTCAAGGTCTGCTCTGAGCTACTCGTAAGTTACATTGTTATTTATATAAGACATCCAAGGAATAATGGAGAGGTTTTATTTTATTTAACCTGCTTGGTGTCGGGATAGAATAACACCTCTCTATTTCTTCCGTGGATGTCGTAAGTGGCAACTAAAGAAACAGTTTTAGGTAAGTTTTAGGCGACAGGCTAGCAACCTGTCCCTATTATACCTCTTCAATCTATTCTTAATCCTAAACTAAAAGTAGCTGCGAGACGTGAAATAGTCATTGTTTTGTCTATGTCACGTTTTGTGTGCTCTGCCTATCCCAGCTGAGAACACAGGCAGGTATGTATGTACAAGAAACCTAATTAACTTGACTTAGAACGGCTACCGTATCCGCAACGCTCGGTGCGCGGGCTCCACTAAATTAACCCGACAGCAAGTTTATCTCATTTCCAACCGAGGGGCCGCGATCGTTTCGATTAGCTGAGCTGTGAACACCTTTTGTACATGAGTAGGTATGATTACAGCTAATGAGCGCGACTTGTCTGCTTGATTGTTTGACCTGGCGCGTGATTCACAAGACAGTATGTATGTATGTATGTAACTCTTTATTGCACAAATAATCATGACAAAATAACAGACAAAACAGAACATAAGTATAAAGGCGAACATATCCCAAAAGGGATCTCTTCCTGCTAACCTTCAAGCGATTGACAAAACATGTGAAATTAGAGTAGACACACAAAGAAAATTGAGAAAGAAAAAATACCAATAACCTAAAATAAATAAATGTATGTATGTGACAGTGTGTGTCTGTTGTCGTTTCTTCCGTTGCGATAGGCTACCAACTTGTTACAATACTTGTGATTTTTTTCTAAATGGAGCTGCACAATTTAAAATTTGATTTTGATAGTGTAGTGTTTCGTGTAAAATTGAAAAAAAAATGTTTAGAGTGTCAGGTTTGTTCGTATCAAAGTGTAAATAATGTAAACGTGCCTGTGCTCGACACTGACCTAATACATGGCACTTGCAGCCTTATGTCATAGTAAGACAGGTGACAAATGGGTATCATCTACTGGGCGTTGAGCCGTCGAGCGTTGGTACATTTACCTTATATCATTAGCTGTCTTGTAAATGTAAAAAAAAAACAATAAAACAGTGACAGCTAGCTACTTAGCAGTATGTCTCAAATATACCGAGGGGTCGTGATGCTTTCGAGTAGCTGAGCTGTGAACACCTTTTGTACATGAGTAGGTATGATTATCGCTAATGAACGCGACTTGTCTGGTTGATTGTTTGACCTATAGTAGATTTGTTTAGGTAGTTAAAACAATATAAACAATCTTGACGTGTCTTTTTATTTAAACGTACACTTTATAAATCATGTAGGAAAAACGGGGGAAATTTGTCACTATTCCACGCGGACGGAGTCGCGGGCACAGCTAGTTAGCAATATTTTGAAAGTATTCTGTTTACTGAATGTAAAATCTTGACTTCATCAACAAATTACCGAAAACGCCGTACATCTCCATATAAAATTTGAAGAGTTCCCTCGATTTCTCCAAGATTCCATCATCAGATCCTGGTGTCGTGCAAATGGGACCAATTTCGAGTTATACCCTTTCGATTAAAAAAAAAAATTTGAAAATCGGTCCACGGGTTTTCGAGTTATCGAGTAACATACACACAAAAAAAAAAAAAAAAAAAAAAAAAAAAAAAAAAAATTAGGTCGAATTGAGAACCTCCTCCTTTTTGAAGTCGGTTAAAAAATCATTTACTTTCGTAATTGAATTGTATAGTGTAACGATTTTCATTTTTATTAGACTGTGTATTTCAACAAAAAAACATGTCAAGATGGTTTACATTGTTTTAACTACCTAAACAAATCTACTATACGTGATTTACAAAGTCAGATGGAGACAGTGTGTTGTCTTTTCTTCCGTGGCGATAGGCTAACCTGTCACTGTAATGCTGATTTTTTTTGCTAGAAGTAGCGAAACTTGGAATAAGACTTTGTGTGACATTTCATTTGCTCTACCACAAAAATATATTTTGAAAAAATGACTCTCTGCAAAGTTTCTTGCGGCGCATTCGTCTTGGCTATGATGGTATTTTCGAAGCGCTGGTAAACTCGAAAAGGTCGTTTAAAAATGCTCTTAGGAGCCTAATTTGCATAAATAAAGTTATTAATTTTGAATTTACCTAAAATTAAGTTCGTGTAAAATTTAAAAAAGGTGTTTAGAATGTTAATTTTGTCCTTAAACAATGTGTAAATAAATATCATTAGCTGTGAGTGCGATACTCCCATTTACCCACGACAGCCTAAAGAAAATGTATTGTATACAACGTGTAGGGATCAAAGCTCGTACCGGCGTAGCCTTGGCCTTCAACGACGCTCTAGAGAAACAGAGTCCACTTTCCTAAAAGTGTATTAGTAGCATCTCTTTTATCACCTGGTTCACCTTGGAACCTTTTCTAAATTTTACGCTTCGTGAAAAGTGCTTGCTAAAAATTGTATTGTGATTATACTGCTGCATACAGCAAAAATGCTGTTAGCCACTTTAACATAAAGTCGACTGTTTTTAAATGTTAATATAGTGGTCGGCAATAAACTTGGCCAGTTTTTTTTTACTTGAAAAACGTGAACTACTGTGTTACCACAAGAAAACTGGGCAATTTTATTTACGACCACTATATTAACGTTTAAAGCATATATTATTTCAAAGAGAGCTTTACAAGAGACTTTATGTGAATCTTGTTTCGTAAAGATCACTTTTTGTTGTGAATTATGTGAGCACCCTGTAACAATTTTATATGATATTGTAGTTCGCATTATAATATTGTTATCGTTGACTTATAGATTGGGCGGTATTTTGGACGGTAGGATAGCCTAGCGGTTAGACTCTAGCCTAAGCTTCCTGGATCGATTCCTGGTTGGGACAGATTTGTGTGATGGACACGGATGTTTGTATTTAAGTCTTGAGTGTTCAATATTTATGTATGTTTTACATTTATCGACGTAAAAGTATTTCGTTAAGACCAATTAACAAACCATCAAAATGATGATATCTATACTTCAGTAAATAAACGCGCCAGTTCAAACATTAATTCGACAAATACCAAAACAATTTTACAGAAAGACCAATCCAAATAATTATTTCAAACGGCTCGAGGAAAAGAACGACCCAATTTACAAACAGGCGATGCCTTCGCAGCAATTAAAGTTGCCGAGAAACCAAAACGTTGCCGAAACATCAAAAACAAAGGTACGGTTACGATTTACTTCGCAACCATTTTGACAAGGCTTAACAGGGAACTTCCGTACGGTCAATACGCTAATTTGGATCCGAGTAATTAATACATACCTGCCAAAGGTAGGATTTGTACCTGGCGAAGGTTGGCGAAGGAAGCCGAGGTGCCCCGATCGCTTCTAGAGCCGCGTCTCGTCTACCTCTGTTTAGTAAGCCGCGCGCCGCGCGTTGTGACACACGTACGTCGCACGACAACGGTACGACGATCAACGACGATCCCTCGTCGCGTAAATTTCAGTACGTCAAACTTCGCAGAAAACAAATGAAACAATTCTTAAAGTATCTAAACTTAGTTCGGTGTATGTGAGCTGTAGTGGAGGCAGTGTGGTGGATTAGGTAAGCTAGCGGTGAACTCGTAGTTTGTAGTTATGACGTACGAATGAATAAAACATGTTAGTGGTTGCATTAATAACTGGGTAACCTGCTTGGATTACAGACGAGGTTGAACTTAAACTCAGCCCTTTAATGATTTCCTGTGTGTAGCCGTAGTGAAAAAAAAACTGAATTTTCTTCGTTTTCTTCCCTGTCACACTTTTTTTTACTTTAGTTAGGTATTATGATTTCATAGGTAAACAAGTTACAGTGACTGTCTAATTAGTAGTTGACATACATAAATATACTAAATTACCTACTAAATATCACATTTTTAAGAGAGCGCGACAATCCTGAAAGTTTTCACTTAGTCTATCAGATTTCGAACAAAAACTTAGTATTTGTAGATTAACTGTGTGAATACTGTATTCCACGTATTATTATAGTAAGAATGTTGAGGTTTTAATCGTTCTTTAATGCATTTGTAGTGTTAAGCAAAATTTATTAAAACAATGGCCAAATTCGGAACGTTTTTCTGTTTGTAAAATATCAAGTACATAAATAACTAAAATAAAAGTGTTGAATTGAAATCATAGGATTTTTGAAATTAGTAAAAAAAACTATACTTTCTTACACCGGCGTATCGTCGGCCGCGGGATATATTTATCAAAAAATAAAAAGTTTTTGATCGATCTTTAATTTTGCACTTGACCATACCTGATTAAGAATTTCTGTATCCCAAACACAGAGCAAATAATTGTACACCTGTAAAAATTGGTCAAGTTCGATTTCATTGAATACGAGTCTTAAGCGTGTCACACATTGAGCAGATACGGTAAGATATCTGTTACTGAACAGATATCTGCCAATATCGGTCCCTATAAAATTCAATGAGCTAACACGTACAGCGCAGATTTGCTGTCAAGTATCTGTTGGCACCGACATTATGGAAATAAATATGATATTTATACGCAGATAAAATATCATCGGATATTCGTAGTCTGTAACGAGCTTTAGTAGCAAATTGATCGTGTCACAATCGGTTATCTAAACAAGTATTTCCCTAAAGCCCGTCACAGACTACGCATATACGATAATATTTTATCTGCGTATAAATGCCATTTTTCCATATGTCGGTGTCAAAAGATACCTGACGGTAAATCTGCGCAGTGTGTGGTAGCTCATTGAATTGTATAGGGAGCGATATTGACAGATATATGTTCTGCAACAGATATCTTACCGTATGTGCTTAATGTGTGACGGGCTTAAGACTCATATTCAATATAAATATAATGTTCAAAAAAATTGAACCTATCGACAGTAAACGTCATAGTGACATTACATTGCCCGCCAAAATAAATCTCTGTAACGTTCACTGTGACAGTGTTCCACGATGGGTCACAAATCAATTGGTTCAACTGTACAGTCGAGTTCATAAATATATGAGCAAATAAATGCCAAATATATAAACTTTAGATCTGTAATGTGATCTAGTAGGTATCGGTTAATTTCTATGATAGAGAATTTTTTTTCCGAGGCGAAATTAAGACTTAGAAATACCTGGAACATTAAAGACTATCAGAAAAAATAACACAATAACTTTATTTAAAAGTTAAACCAATAAACTTCATCGTGCATTCATTTTGTCGACTATTACTTACTACTAAAATACTCGTAATTGTTGTATTTCGTAGAGCACTCGTAGCACCCACATGCTACGGCGTAGAGCTCACGTAGCACTTGAAGAGTCTACGAAGCGTTGCATGTTAGTTCTTATTAATTGAGCCAGTTATGTTCTTGGAAAACAATTGAGCTGTGTCGGCCAGAGAAACTTATAACCTACATTTTTAAAAACCTTGTGAAATATTTATTTGCTCCTAATTGGTCCTCTAGTTTAAAAAGTGTCAGTTCGATAAAAATTGTTATTTATACGTAACAGTATATTTTGTGTCGTTTTATTGATACAATAGATACGAGTGACATTTTTTTGTCAACATGCATACATCACGCCTGTATTTTCGTAAGCGGTAGGCAGAGCAGACAAAACGCTATATAGACAAAAACTGCTCATAGCTTGCTGACACTTTCCTGTTCTGACGAAGATATATTAAATTATTAAAAAACGGATCTACTCACGTTTATAAACAGCGACTAGCTCGACATGTTTCAGGCCAATTCGTGACTCATCATCTGGAGCTATGCGGCGGATAGACGCTCCAAATGATGAGTCACGTATTCTCCCGAAACATGTCGAGCTAATCACAATATATAAACGTGAGTAAATCCGCTTTATTTCCCTTTAAGTGAGTCTCACGGTTGTTTTATGTTTAAAATATATAAACTTAAACGTTTTGACTACTACCTACATCATAACACCGGTAAAGTCGTGGGACGTCCAGTATAAAGTATGGTCATAAATTTACTTGGGACTTTATCTATTTTTGATATTTGCAAATTGGATCTACATTAAACAAGATCTTACCTTTCACAAAGGTTAATAGGTAAGAGTGTACTAGAAATATTTCTCGATTCCCAACACCGCTTTTACGTAATTTCCTTGAAGATCAAACAATTTCCTTTGCCCGATTGAAATGTCTAAAGCCCGGGGAAGGAAAAAAATGACGAAAAGTGAAAAGGAAAACTCGAAAAATACTTATCAACCTTCCTTTTTAATTATATCGGGAAACATCAATTAATGGCTGAATGGAATATCGTTTTAACGATATGTTTGCGCAGGAGGTTCTTACGGGATTAATGTAAAAGTCGAGGGATTACTTCTATATTTACGATGGTAATGGAGGAAATTTTTGTTGAAGTAGCTTGTTTTTTTTACAGCGAATGTATCGTAGATTTATCTAAGTAAATACTCGTAAGTATGGCAAACGAAGCATGATATAATAAGTGGAATGCGGACGTGGGTTTATCAAATCTATACTAATAATCTATACTAATACTAATAATATTATAAAGCTGAAGAGTTTGTTTGTTTGTTTGTTTGTTTGAACGCGCTAGTCTCAAGAACTACTGGTTCGAATCGGAAAATTATTTTTGTGTTGGATAGACTATTTATCGAGGAAGGCTTTATTAGGCTATATAACATCACGCTGCAACGAATAGGAGCGAAGAAACATTGCAAAATGTGGAAAAAACGGGGAAAATTACCCAGTCATAAATCCACGCGGACGGAGTCGCGGGCACAGCTAGTAATTGATAAACGTCATAGGTTTGACGTCATCAAAAGCATCATCGATATACGTCATCAAATTTCTAATGGGAATCTGTGACGTCACTCCAAGGTAAAAATTTAATCATAATAGTGACGTCATTCGAAATTTCTACGCATTGTATTGTCGTCATGTTTGCTTGTCAATCAATATGCGTACAACAGAACACCATTCGCTTCTGTTCTGACCTGACGTACTGTTTTCGCTTAATTTCCATTCATCCTTTTCATCATACATGCTCAACGTTTCGGACATTTAAGTATCCGACTTTAAACCTAAAATTGCTAGAAGTGGCCGCGACACACAAATTCAATGCAAGGATTTATAGGCTCTGTTTACCTTTTTTGTGTTTGTGTTTTTATTCATATTTGTAATCAAATAATATTAATCACCGTCACAAATATTGGTTACACTTCGAGAGGACGGCAAAACGCTGAATGCTGGTCGCTTCCAACAGGTATTCTTGGAAGTCTAAAGGGGAGGCCTATTTTCAGCAGTGGACGTCTTATGGCTGAAATGATGATGATAATGATAAAATTTGCCAGAAGAGGTCGCCACTTTGACTCCATGTCACTTTACGTAGAACAATATCGCATCTAACCTTAGAGATACAAAAGTGTGGGATTTTTACACCGTGGAGAAAATGACAATAGGTTCAGGTGAAATCAGATGCCACGTTTTGGTCATTATCGTGTTTCATTAAGCACCTTTTACTCAAAATGATACGTCTGAACACAAAGTTAACCAAAAATGAACACACAATTAGAGAAAAATTAGTTCGAATTCATTCAAATGAACCGTCTGATTTTAGCTTTACACTTTCAGGTGAGCTGATTAGTCTAATTTCTACTAAAAATACATTTTCATGAGGAATTAAAAAGGTCTCAACCATTCTGGTTGTGATACGAAAATTTGCAAGGGTTAGGGCAGTGATTAAATAAAACTGTACATTATAGAAATCCAATTTTTTTTATCAAACAGCCGGCATACGAGTAGCAAGCAGGTCACCGTCGCTCACTATGTAATTGTTCTTATAATATAAATAAACAAGGAGACTGAATTATGTTTATATTTATTTAAGTAAATTAATATTTTTTGTTTGTCAAATAAACTAAAAAACATGTTTTTAATATTTTTTGGTAACCTATATGATGAGCTAAATAGTTTTTTTAGCCATGCACTCTATTCCGAAGTACCTACTGTATTTTGTTGCCACTGGCTCCTAAAGGCACGTTGTCTTGCAAACTGTATTAACGCCCGGCACTCGCTCCGGCTCGTTGACTCGCCTTTGATGAAGTATTTAGTTCTTGAGAGCTTCTGTTACATATTTTTCATAGAATTTCCTTTTAAAATAAATTGGAAGCGTCTTTTTCAAGTGCAGTAAAGCGCAACGCTCGTCTGTGTCGACTGGTTTTTTTACAATTAGAAAAAAAAAAACACAAGAGTTACCGAATCTGAAGAAGCCTAAAATTGTATTTGCTGTTGAATATGATTAATTCCCTCCACCTCTGTCTGTCGGTCTATTACCTTTTGACATTAAAAAAAAAGAGTCCTAAGCGTTAATTTTCCCCTTAGGCCAGTAACACATGCTCAGGTAATGTTCTATTTCCGCGACCACTATTTAGAATTTAGATTATTGCAACTTTTCTTTTCTTTGTAGTTTTGTAATGAATAACTGAATTTCAGTAAATATTTTTTACTCTGATGGATTGAAAAATTGACAAAGTACTATACTCTGGCGGTTTAGGTACTTAACTAAATGTAAACAAACTTCAGATGTCAGATTTCACAGATTAACGGGTAGTAATAATTTTATCGGATGTTCAAATAATTAGCAAAGGAAGGAAACAATCAAAAATAGTCTGTTGGTGCCCAAATTTAGGTATACCAGAAACAATCAGAACTAGAAGACGAACGTCCATCAGATCAATAAATATTAGGTAAGATTCCGTTGCTAAACTAATTGAACATCCGATAAAATGTGGGTAGTTAAAAAAAACCTTATTAACCTGTCAAATCTGACATCAAGTTTGTTTACATATAGTTAAATACCTGGTGTGGTATAGGTATAACCCCGTGTGGTGCCGGGTTAGAATAGCACCTCCCCCTTTCTTCCCGTGGGTGTCGTAAGAGTCGGCACTGGATTTTCGGATTCATGTGCTCTGCCTACCCCTCTTGGGAATACAGGCGTGAGAATATGTATGTATGTGTATGTAGTTAAATACCTAAACCTGGTGAGTATAATAATATACAATCAAATGGAAGCTATCGGGGCACCTATTTACTTTATTCTTGTCGCTTTAGTGATTAAGTACTTTTGTTTCCAGTTCCTTTTGATGTGTTCATGTTTACCTCTTCGAGCATATTCAATGCGTACCTTTAAATAATACAACCGGCGGAAGCGTATGGCTTGTAAATAAATATGGCAACATAAAAACATAATGCCAGTGTCCCAAATGGAGTAGGTAGAGCACACGAAGCGTTACATGGACAAAATCGTGACTTTATCGCTGCCAGTTTCAGCATAATTTTAGGTTTAAACCCCTGTTTCTGTGTGGTGTTGGGTTGGAGTTACACCTCTCCATTTCTTCTGTGGATGTCGTAAGGGGCGACTAAGGAAATAGGTTTAGGTATGCTTTAGGTGACAGGCTAGCAACTTGGCACTATTGATAACATCTCGTTTGATAATTTATCTCTGTATCTCTCTCTTCCACAATCTCTTTCTCTGGCTGTCTCTCTCTCTGTTAACGTGTGTGTATGTGAGTATGTGTGACATTAGCTCTGAAAGGGAAAAACCGATGTCATTACGGGTTTTAACTTTAAAACGAATTCCTTTCGCATGTGTTTGTAGCTAGATTTGAATTAAATCTAACCAGTACCTTTTTAAATGTAGAAGACTGCCTAAACAAAAAATAGTCCATTGTTTGTTGTTTTCTAAGTTTTTATTTTATCCACTTATTTACGAATGTGTATAGCTTACTTTACTCTTAAAGTAAGACATCGTTACTATCCGAGTTTACTTTCCAACTACCAATATCAATATATCCTTGTCTTTTTTACGATGCGCTATACAGAGTGTTCGCGTTATACATCACTTTGATATTCCCCGCGTGTTTGTATTTGAAAAGAAATAACGCGCTGTACTCTGTTTCAGGTGGTGTCGACTGAGCGTTGCTAAAACACTCCTGAATTATTCAGAGCGATATTAGCCGTGTCCCGAACGACCCGTGCGTGATACAGTGATACAAAACTTGGTATACTTAATGCTAAGAAGATTACTACGTATTATTCTGACATCGCACTGAAGACGGGGTAAACAGGTCACTCTCGTATTAAATTTGGCTGAGTTTTTAACTTGTTTGATCTGTGGTTCATTTTCAGGGTAGATAAGCAGGTTAGGTTAGGTTAGGTTAGTTCATAGAACAGTCAATGCACACCGCAGCTACCATATGCAGCATACATAGCGACCAATCGCGCGCGGGCGACGATTATTGATTGGTTCCTTGGTGAATTGTAGCGCTGTGATTGGTCAGTTCCTCACGCCGCATGCGGTGACGGCGGTAGTGTGGCGTTATTTTAAAAGTTGCCATGTCAGAATTCATTTCTTGCACTGACAACACTAAATTCTAACGTCACTGTCTATTGCTGTCAAAGTTTTCCATTGTTTGCAAATAGTATTTTAGACTGTATATATTGTGTGTTTTTAATCGAAGACTAGGTACATAGCCTACAACGTTTTTGTTGAAAGTCCATTTAATTAGATTTTCAGTAGAGATGAAAATTAAAGTCTCCAAATGAGAATTTTGGCATTTAAATGTTACCTCATACGAAAGAGCTAGGAATAAATTTATGTGTCAGAATCGTAAATAGAAAAACTAATATTAGGCCAATTTCATTCGACCACAACGTCCACCACACACAACCAATGCAACTCAAGCCAAGAATTATTATACTTAAAGTAACACTAGTTAGTAAAGTAAACGCTGTCTAATAACTACCGTAAAAGTATACTTAGTTTTGCTAATTTTAGCACTAAGTTCTAAGTGGTAAAGCCGTCAAATCCTATACCTTTAAACGAGGTAATCTTGTATATATATTTATTTGTTTATTTATTTATTTATTTGTTTATATATACCAGCTATCTCGGAAACGGCTCTAACGATTTACATGAAATTTTTTATATAGACGAGGATTAGAGTTTTAAGTTTATCTACATAAGTGGTTTTCCCGGGAAAACGCAATTTTCCGAGAAAAAAAATGAAAACCGGGATATGAATTTCTTACTGAATGTATACAGATATTTCGCTAAAGAATTAAACAGTTTCTTTGGTGTAGTGGTTGGACGGTGTGCTCTCTGTGCAGAACATTCTGGGTTCGATCCTGGGATGTGACATAACTTTTTCTTTTTTTTCATCACACTTTAAATTTTTTCCTTTTTTTTTCAACTGTCCCGATGCCGAATAACTACAACAGATAATTATTTTTAGGAAAACTATATAGTCATTCGATAATAAAATAATTTCGTAATATCTATTTATCCTATCCTATCCTATACCTTTAAACGAGCTATTCTATACCAGCTATTTCGGAAACGGCTCTAACGATTTTCATGAATTTTTTTATATAGACAAGGATTAGAGTTTTAAGTTCATCTACATAAGTGGTTTTCCCGGGAATACGCGATTTTCCGAAAAAAAAACCGGGATATGAATTTTTACTTCTGATTTAAATGAACTGACTGACTGACATATCAACGCACAGTCTAAACGGCTAAACGTAGGCACTTGAAGTTTGGTAGGGACGTAGCTTAGGTATCGTAGAGGTGCACTAAGAAAGGAATTCCCGAAATTCCCACGGGAACGGGAATTAGCGGGAAAATCCCGTTGTATGAAAAATCTAAACCGCTTAAGTTAGACGCTTGAAATTTGGCATGCAGGTACCTTGGTTAACTTAAAGCTTAGTTGCAGCAGAATATTGCGAAATTTCCACGGGAACGGGAGTTAGCGTGAAAATCCCTTTGTATGAAAAATCTAAACCGTTTGTTAGACGCTTGAAATTTGGCATGCAGTTAAGATGGAAATAGTCGAAGGGATGGAGAGTGAGTGACATCGGCTACTTTTTGTCTTTTTATAATCCATCACTTCTCTAAAATGAGGGGTGTTAGTAGCATATGCCTAGAATCTTTTTATCCTATTCCCAAATTGAATGACATATACATATTGTCTACAGCAGCGTATTCAAAAAACTCCGAGATCTCTTCTGTGTCATTCCGAACTTAACGTTAATGCGAGCGAAGCCGCGCGGCAAAAGCTTGTATAAACTATACAGATATTTCCCTAAGGGACTTACAGTTGCTTTGGAACAGCGGTTAGGACGTGTGCTCTTTGTACAGAAGAATCCGAGATCGAACCTGGGGTGTGACTTTATTTTTTTTATTTTATTTTTGCTTTTTTTTAACTGTCAAATAATGATGACTGAGTAGTGGGAGTGGATTAATTTGATCTGTAAAGACTGATTTTAATCAGCGAAATGAAGTGATATTAGTTTTACAACTTGTATTACCAGTATTTCAATGTATGCAAAAAATAATCCGAGTAAAGCTCGGTCACCCAGCTAGTTTTGTTTAACTTATAACAAAATCAGTCCGAAAGCGTACCTTGAAAACGGGCCACAGTTTTGCTCGGGAATATCGCATATAGAATCGATTATTAAATACGAGTGACTTGTTTATCCCTAATTCTAACACCGTATAGTTCTACTAAAGATCACACCGAAGCATCAGTAATGAAAGCAGCTAAACATAAATCATTACTCGATGACGGACGACCTTTACCAGTGCTTGTAATATCGATGATTGACTTAAGTAGATACGACGTGTTCTAAATATAGTGGTTAAACAAAATCGATAAGTTTTCGTGTATGTGTTCAAATTAACTACATGTAAAAAAGTAAGATAAAATTAGTTGGAATTTTTAGTAGTTGTTTAAATTAAAAATGGAGGTGTGAAGTGGAATTATGATGAGCGGAGTGTTAAGGTCGTTGACTCGGCACGTGGTGTTGGCGATGGTGTCGGCAGTCCTCGTGGTCGGCACGGGAGAATGGAGCGAAGATGCCGAGGATCTGGGTAAGTTCCTTGTACTTTTTTGACACGTTTGACGTTACACAGGTATTTGACGTTCTTACATTTTTTAAGTTGGAGTCCAGTGTGTCGAGCACTACAAAAAAGGCAACGTAATTTTTTTTTTTCGCTACCCGATTGTTCATTGCACATTGTCGTATCGATCTTGTTCTACGTTTAAAAAAAAAGACACCAAAAATGCAGGTATTCTTAAGATATCAATCGTCGCGTCGATTTTGACGCAGTAGTTTTGACGCAGTGATTTCGACGCGGCAATTCTGACACGGTGCTCTTGACCAACCTTTGTGAGACAGAGAGAAAACTTACCTAATTACTGAGATTACAATCCCGACTCACTCCACATTACGGTATAAGAACTCATATAAGATACTAGCTTTCCGTCCGCGGCTTCGCCCGCGTGGAATTCGGTTATATTGCGGTATATTAGCACAGCAAATTTTGCATGTTTATGTTCGATTTTTTACACCCTTGGTTACATAATTGACGATCACCAAGGATCTCTAACTTTTTCAAAATAAAACGTAGCCTATTTCAATTCGGAAGAATGTAGCATTCTAATAGTGAATTTTTTTTTAATCGGCCCAGTACTTTTTGAGCCTATTCACTTCAAACATACAAAAATACAAACAAACAAATCTTTCCTCTTTATAATATTAGTGTAGATAGTGTATATGTAGATTTAAATACGAGTACTTACCAAAACTGGTTTTATCCAATGCATAATTACACATGCATTTATACGAAGAGTGATAGCGTCTTTCGGTTGCATGGCGCCCCGCACACTGAACGCGGTGCGGTTTGCGACAATCCATCAAAGCCACGTGTTTGGTGCGCGTGCTTTCATTATACGCAGAAGCATTCAAAATTCAGCAGTTGCTGTCGTCGCGGAGCGGAGAGCGATTTATGGATTGCGTTCGAAAATACGAAACGATTTTTCCTTGAGTTCTTAAACAAGAGAGTGCTTGTCATTAGTTTTGTGTTGCCAATTAAGTAAGAATTGAGTTAATCTGGGTGCACATTTGGATTAAGATAATAAATTAAATTGTAGCTCCGTGCTTGATTTCAACGTAGGAGTGAACGTTTACTACACAGGTCGTCGCTTTAATACTAAACCGCCGCATCACAAAAAATTACAAAAACGGTTTTATTGCAAAAATAGGTTTAAAACTGGTTACTTTAATTTATCACACAAAGACTCTCGTCGTTTTCGCAGTTTAAACAACAAAAATACCAATATGCCTGTTTGGCACTGTGCAATTTTGTGCATAATTTCAGAGCAAAGGTGCCGTTTTGTTACTTGCGTCCCGACAGTCAATGCGAGCGCTCACCACTTTAGTGTAAAAGGGACGTAACACCAAAACGCCTTCGATTATCGCAGAGGATTTAACATCTAAGATGCCTTATTCCAGATTGCGCCTGTTTAGTTCATAAAAATTACGCAAGTATAATGTTTTTTTTTATATCTAAGGTGGCAGATTTTGTGATGTGGCTTTGTCGCTCTGAGAATTTTATAATAAAAGGGCCTTATTTCGGATTCCGCCTGTTTAGATCTGAAAGTTTACAAAAATTCAATGTTTTTTACATAACTAAAGTGGCACGTTTTGTGATGTGACTATATAGCTCTAACGATTTTATATTAAAGGGGCCTTATTCCAAATTTCACCCATTTTTAGGTCCGAAAATTTGCGTAAGTTTAATGTTATTTAAATTTCTAAGGTGGCACATTTTGTTATGTGACTTTGCTGTTCAGAGGATTTACCCTGTATAAGGCATTATTTCAGATTGCAACGAAGATAATGTTAGAATATTATATTTATTAGTTGATTTTTGGACGATTTAATTTATGCATCATTAATGACTGATCACTAACGCGTTGTTTTACTCCAGGGCAAAAACTGAGCATAGTAGATTTATTTTTCTGTTCATCATCTGATTCTTTTTCTTCTTTCCTATCTTGGAAATGTTTAACCATGTCTAATGAAAGTGATCACTATCCCATTAATTGAACACTACCTAATCATGTTATGAAGACGGTAGGTACAGTCATTACCCCCGTTGTGAGGAATGGTGGTTTCAGCGATATGTTGGAGCACAAATTTCAATAATCTGCAGAAGTACAGCCATTTGAAAAAATGCAGCCGAAAGCGATTGTTATACACATCATGATTTTTTTAAATTGCTATACTTATCCTTACTTCCTTACTATATTTAATATTATAAATCGGAAAGTGAGTTTGTTTGTTCCGCTTTCACTTTGTAACTACGGAACCGATTGCTTTGAAATTTTACAAACGTAAAGTTAGAAGTCCGGATTAAATAGTAGGGTACTTTTTATCCCGGAAAAAAATGATGTTCCCGAGGGAATGTTCGCTTTATACCGCAATGTAACCGAATTCCACGCGGGCGAAGCCGCGGACGGAAAGCTAGTACTGAATAAATATGTTGTAGCTGCCCCAAAAGACTTTTTAAAGAAAAATAAACTAGTGAGATGGTGTTATTTTTGTAGTTCTCTATCTCCTGGATCCCCTCTTGGATAAAATCAGGAGGTATAGAGGGTCATGTAATTATTGTAAGCTATTAGTACAACTCAAAAACATGTCTTATTATGTTGTTATTCTTAAAAAATAATTAAAAACACATTTAAAATTTTGAACGTTGAAAAAATTTTCTCATTTCGGAGTACTTTTAATTTTTTTATTCTGATTTTCAGGGAGTAATTTATTTTCGACATATTTTATTTTGTTTAGTTTTTTATGATGATTGTTTGGATATTTTTAGATATCGAAATAAAAGGCAATTACTCTTGATATATATGCATTTTAATTACAATTTTCGAGATAATTCTTATCGTATTTAGATTTTATTTTTATGCTAAAGGGCCTTATGTGCTATTTTACGCTTTCAGTTTAGAGTTAGCGTAAAGTTGTATTTAAATACAAATTAAGAATTTAAATACGAATATTTTGAATATCTACACGGGCATATTAATTAAAAAACAAATGAACTAAATCAAAAAATCATGATGAAATTTTTAGAAGTCTCTCCTGTAAAATTATGCTCTTTTGACATACGGCGGTTTAGCAATAAAGCGACGAGGTCCACTTCTAGTATATATTTTAGGTTTTAAGTACATACATACAAACAATCACGCCTGTGTTTCCAAATGGGGTAGGCAGAGCACACGAAACATAATAGACAAAACCGTGACCAATTCACGCTTGGTAGACACTTCTAGGATAAATTTTAGGTTTGAAAACAGATGAAAGGGGTATCTGTGTCATGTTGTGCTAGCCTGTCGCCTACCGCATACCTAAACCTATTTCCTTAGTCACCTCTGACATCCATGGAAGAAATGGAGAGGTGTTATTCTAACCCGACATCATACAGGCAATAATAGTGACAGGTACTTTTAATAAGAATTCAAGAGAAGGTAAACCAGTAGTTTAAGTTATCGCGCGTCAGGTCGTACTTTAACTTACAATTAGTACTAAGTTAGTTTCAACCCTGATTAGAGTATGTTGCTTTTAAAATTAAACCTGATTTATCTTTACGGTTTTCGCTACATAAGAAATCATGCCGTGTGGTGCCGGGTTAGATAGCACCTTCCCCTTTCTTCTCGTGAGTGTCGTAAGAGGCGACTCTGGGAAAGGGTTAGTGTATTGCAGGCGATGGGCTAGCAACCTGTCACTACAATATCACGTTTTACCATCTGATTACCCGGATTGCTAAACGTGGCACTGAATTTTCGAATTCATGTGCTCTGTCTACCTCTTTTGGGAATACGGGCGTGAGGATGTGTGTGTGTGTGTAAGAAATCATCCAAATAGCGGTAATAACTTTTGCCTCTAGGAGTCTTATTTAGCTTCTCTCTAGGATAGTCTATTGTTTTCTCACTTCAATGAAGTAGCCAGTTCTTAACTAGCGTAATCTGATCACCATAATGAGAATTTAAAGAGGCGAAAGCATAAAAAGTTAGTTTATTTAACGCCCTGATTTCATTCTTTACCCGAGAAGTTCATTTCGGTACGGCAGAGTTTGACGGTCAAAGTTGGGTACCTACGTAAGGAAAACTGTAAATTCTAAAATAAATTTCTGCGTCTTAAAACGAGTCAGACTGAGAAAACTTGGGCTATGATAATAATATTTTTGATAACGTCTGTTGGGAGTTCGCCGAGATTTCTGTGTAAACTAGCTTTGTTATTCTCTTAGGGTTTATTTTTATTTTTAATGGCTGCCCCTTGATTTCAATCTGGCTGGGCAAGTGGCGATGAGGTCAGAGATGGAGAGTAAAGTGCAGTGAACCAACGAGCTCATGTTATCAAACGCCATTCATTGTAATCTACATACATACATACATATTCTCACGCCAGTATTCCCAAGAGGGGTAGGCAGAGCACGTGAATTCAAAAATCCAGTGCCACGTTTAGCAGTTTCAGGGTAACCAGATGATTAAACGTGATATTGCAGTGACAGGTTGCTAGCCCATCGCCCACAATATACTAACCCTTTCCCAGAGTCGGCTCTTACGACACCCACGGGAAGAAAGGGGAGGTGCTATTCTAACCCGGCACCACACGGGAAATTGTACACCGAAAAACGTTGTAATCTACTTTGAAATATTCAAATTTTTGGGCATGTCGGTCGGGTTTAGAATAACACGTGTCCAGCCTTACGTGGATCTCGTAGGAGTCTACTATGGATACATGGGTTTAGGTATGCTTTAGGTGACGGATTAGCATCCTTTTTTTTGGGCGGCTTTACGCATACCGCCACGTCTTGGGGACGACGCGACGGTTATGTGGGGCTCTCCTCACAGGGAGGCATACCCACTAAAAACCCGCCGGTGGTTCCTGCCCGCCAGCTTGATAGGCGTAGGGAGACTAGCATCCTGTCCCAATTGTACTTAGAATCCAAAAATATTCTAGATGGATTGACGTTTTATATGCCCTGGCTACCCCGTTTGGGAACACAGGCATTTCGGAATCATAATTATGTATGTCATTTTATCATATTAAAAAGTTTTTAATATTAAGTATAGTTTTTTTAACCCAGCAACTCTTGGACAATTTTGAATAGAAACAACGTTAATAGAACTTTAATATAATTTTCAACCATCACTAGAAACAAAATGTAAAACATTAAGCGAATTCTGTTTTAAAAATGTAAATGATTTATTGCGATAAAAATCGCCCGAATTTTAAAGTGCATGTGACGAACGACTTACTTAGTTAATTTAGTTTTAATAAGTGCTAATGTGATGTCTATCAGCTTAATGGAGTAATAAAAGCAAACCACGTTTGGATTTAAATTAATCATCATAATATCTAAAGTACGTATAAAAAAATATTTTTGTCGAATTAGGTAAATTTTAGATTTGCGCTTCGAAACATCCAGTTTCGGTTCAAAGCTTAAATAATTATTCTCTCACCGAAATACTGGAACAGGTAAAGTGTTCAGTGCCATTGAAAGACGACACGGGGGTCATTATTTCTAAAATTAGGTAGAATATCGTCTTTTTTCACAAAGTAATTGCGAAACTAAGGACAGATACTTTTTTTTAAAAACGGGAATAATCCTTTTGTCTTCATTTTTGTTGAAGTCAAAGTCTACTAACTGTTTTATGAATGAATGAGAAAATAGATTAATGAATACTATTATAGTGACGTTAACAAACAAGGATCTAACTTTTTGCGCAATCAAAATTACACTTGGGTTGGTTTGGGTTGGGTTGGTTGGTTTCGTACACGAAAGCGTTTTACCGAGATACTCGTTATCACCATCAAGTCCATGCAGACTCCGAACACGTTTGACAATAGCTGTGCAGATCGGAAGACGGAAACTATCTGTTGCATTCGGATTGTATCTGGTACTTAATCACCTTCATCGCTGATGTAATAACTGAGTAGAGAAAAAAAAGGATTTTTTTTGGATCATTGGAAATGCAAACATCAAGAGGATGCGACCGATAAAGTTACACTAAAAGTGTCTAAAATCTTACATCCATACATACAAACACGCCTATATTCCCAAACGGGGTAGGCAGAGCACACAAAACGCTACATAGACACAACGATGACTATTTCACGTTTAGTGGCCACTTCTAGCATAATATTCTTTAGGTTTTGAGGTGGCAGGTACAATAGTGACAGGTTGCTAGCATGTCGCCTAAAGTATACCTTAACCTATGTCCTGTCGCCTCTTACGACGTGCATGGAACAAATGGAGTGGTGTTATTCTAAATCCGACATCACACGGGTTAAAATCTCAGCTTTCTATAAATAAATAGATACATTCCCGCCAGCGGCATTCCAGAACCGGTTCTGCCTAATACAAGCAAATACCTTAGAATTTAATACAAACTGTAACTTACATTATACAATTGCCTTGGAAACTTCTGAAATAGTACGGAATACGTTAGCTCAACTATGTAAGCTCAACAAATTCCGGCAGCCGAAGACAATAGGAAACTTGAACCATTTAGATTTTTGTTCTGAGCTATCGTTTTGAACAATGTTGCTTTGAGCTGTTTGCAGTCTTTGATCGAAAATGGACAGATTGTTTGAAGACAAAAAAAAAACATCAAAAAGAACAGTTTGACAGATTTATGTGTGTTTATCCGTCTGTTGCTTTTAGTTGGGCAAATAAATTTAGATACTTCACGAAAGCAGGTTTTTTAATGAAGGTTCTGAGGTAAAGTTTAAGTTGAAAAAGAACAGCACGTTAGAGGATAGGCAATTACATTAAAATGTAACATTTTAATTAAACAGGCCGCCAGTCGGATTATGGAAAAAGTGGACTATATGCGTTGGTTTATCAAATTATAAAAAAGATTAAAAACCATCCATTTTCCAGACTAGGCTTGTGACGTTACGCCTAAGTAAATAATACCTATACCATGTAGTGACGTCACATGAATTCGAACTTTTAACCACTGTTTCCTTGTCATTTTTTGTTTGTTAAATAAGTTGTGCCTTATGATGGATGGCGACTGGCCTCAGACCGCTCTGGATTGGGAGGAATGGAGGACATGGGGGAAGGCCTTTGCCCAGCTGTGGGATACTGAACCAGGCTAGATAATAATAATAAATAATAAGCAAACGGTCTCATAGCGAAGAGTCTCGACCACCATCTTAGGAGGCTCTCGCTAGACGGTTGGCTCAAGGGTTTGATGCAAAAGGCAGTACTCCTTGATACGGCTCGCATCGTCAGCAGGTTCCTCAGTTTGCAGCCCTAACCGCCGGTAGCTTGGCTCCTGCCCCGTTTCCGACGGCACCCTAGGTTAGGTTTTTGTAATATTTGTATATTTTGTAATTTATTTTATTTTATTACTTTTGTAAAAACCTAACACTCAGAGAATAATAAATATACCGCAAATCCGTACCAATATATAAATGTGAAAGTGTGTTTGTTTGTTTGTTTGTTTGTCCGTCTTTCACGGCTAAACGGAACGATGGATTGACGTGATTTTTTAGGTAGAGATACTTTAGGGCACGGAGAGTGACATAGGCTACTTTTTATCCCGGAAAAAAATGATGTTCCCGAGGGAAAACAAAAATAAAGTTTGTTTGATATATCGATATCGATCGATATCAATCGATAACTGATCGATAGATGATAGATCGATGGCGCTGTGTGTCGTTTGAAACGAGATTTTTTCTTATGCTTTATACCGCAATATAACCGAGTTCCACGCGGGCGAAGCCGCGGGCGGAAAGCTAGTAATAATAATAAATATGTTAAGGTAAGTACAATATGTTTTATTCGAATAACAGTTAGACTAAAAAGATTTTTTAATCGTCTTGTCTATGATTACGTCTATCTTACGTGAAACATGGTCCCCAGCTGCCTATTATTCTGTTCCAGACAGTCGATTTAAGGTCATTCGCGTCAAAGTGAAAATTTGCCTTCTCTTTTGACAATTGTTCGGTGTACGTTCTATTTTGGTATGAGCTTGCATACAGAATTCGACGACTCAACAAAAGCACTATCGTCCCAGACTGAAGGCGTTCATTGTGGGTTGCGAGTGATTGGAGAGATATTGAAGGTTAAAGAAGGTTTCTGGTAGTAGAAAGCCTAGGCAGGGCAACAGACAGAAGTCATCTCACACGCCAACTGAAATAACTCGCCTTTTCCCAAATAGGGTAGGCCGAACTCAAGAAATGAGAGAGACAAAACCATGATTTCACTTCTAATAGCCACTTCTAGCGTAATTGTAGGTTTAAAAGCAGATAAAAATACATAATATTGACAGGATGTCGTCTTAACCATACCTAAACCTATCTTAAGTCTCTTGCAAATTACATTTGATCTACTTACCAATTAAACACAGAGTTGATTTAAAAAATTATGTAATTGAGATGATGGTAGAAGCACTCTAGTGGCTTACACCATTTTTGCAGGATGGAATTCTTCAACGTCTGGTCTGATTGACTTGAAATCGCTGTCTAAAATACTTTCATAGTCTTTTATAACGTTATGGATTTTGATTTGGTTGCTAACGTGACTTTCGTAAAGTGACAGAAATGGAAAGATAAGTCAAGCTACTTCAGCTTGTCTTTTCAAAAAGCCTGTATTTCCATACTACACTAGCCAAGACGTTCAAGCCCTGGCTTGGAGCCAGACAATTTCTTTGTCTTGTCGAAGCCATTTTGGAACGGTTAGTGCGGCACCCATTATTCTGTGGGCTTATTGAATTTCCAGAAATTAATACGTGAACAAAAACTATCTTGAGACTGTTAAAGTTCTTTCAATTTCTAATATTTATAAGCAGCAGACGTCGACCGCACGTCGTTGTGTCATGCTGCTGCGGTTATGTTTACGAAGCCGACCGCAGACGGCAGATGCAAATAGCACCCAATCTTAGTTGTAAAAAAGTGGTATGACCCGTGGCTCCTCATGCAGAGGGTGGTGGGTTCGAATCCCAAACTCGCACCTTCAAGTTTTTCGGAATTTATGTGCGACATCAAAATATTTACCACAGCTATACAGAAGAGGAAAGTATTGTGAGAAAACCTGTAGACAGCGATGAAGTAATTCAATGTTATGTGTGAAGTTCCCAAGCCGTACTGGGTCCTCTTGGGAACTACGACTCATAACCTATCACATTGCAGCAGTAGGACAAATTTGTATACTCATGTTGTTTTTACAACATTTATGTAATTTATTTTCCAACATTTTCGCCAAATAATATCTACCATTGCAAACTTTACAACCAACACTTAATGAGATCAAAATACAATTAATGCCACAATAATGGACTAGAACGCAGTACAGTTGAGGACATGGAAACCGGCACTCAGCTCGCCAGTGTATAATTATGTGTACACACGGAATGTATTCGCGAATGGATAATTAGGGTAAACGGGCTATTTCCCTCTGAGCGTGTTGTCGTGGTCACCCGAAAAGGATGGTTACGCTACGCATCGATAGAGGGATTTGTCCGTGGAAATGAGTGCGTAATCATTGACACCGTTTTTACATAACATACGAAAACTATTCCAGGTTATGGTAAGCAATTGTAGCACCTTTTTTATTTAGATAAAATTACAGTTGTGTACAAGCTGTCGCTCGTAATTCTGTCTGCTTAGGATTGTTTTATAGTAATCCCATGGGATCTGTGTATTTTTCCGGGATAAAAAGTAGCATTTGTGTTAATCCAGGTTGTCAGCTTCCTACATACTAAATCTCATTAAAATGTAACACTCACAAAATAATAACACACTTTAGTGTGTCAAAAAACTATCGTAACATACAATTTATATCATTAACAATAACAATACTTGATTAACGGAATATCAGATATTGACGTTACTTTTTATAAAAAATTATCACAAGTTTTTCAGCTAAAATATTATGTTTCATCAAATTCTGAAATTATAAACCAAAATTGAATTCGGAAGTTTAATTTTAATCAGCAAATTTCACTACACAGATACCGGGACGAATAAAACAAAATAATGTACAAATTTTGATTGACATTCGATAAAGAAGACAATTAAACAAATTAATGAACTCGCCCAATGAAATGGTCATCAAACAGCCTCCCTTTTTCCGTTACCAAATAAACATGGTAAGGTATAATTTATGGACCTGCCGTGCTGCCACATTTGCGTTTACAGTTAAATAATGTTGTCAGTAATCGGGTTGTTTGAATTGCATTAATTAGTCACATTAACTTTAAAATAATGCGCTTCGAAAATTAAATACGGCTTCAGTAATTTGTCAGTCCAATTAATGGAACTTTTACTTCACTACCAATTATCGCGTCTGGATGACAAGACATGCGAGATGAGACTTCGATTACGTATTTGAGATACGTTATAATTAGCAATGTATCTAGAATTATGTATTTAATGCCATTTTTGACACTTTTCTATTTTTATGGGCCACATAATGTCCTGACAAAATTGCTTAAAGTACCTTGATAAATTGGCAGCAGTTTTATTGACATTAACTCAGAGCTATTCTCATAAAATTTGACATTTTAACGCCTAATTGGTTTGACAACTTTGGACTGTAAATATTACTAAATTGGATGAACTTCTCTTTCTTGAACTTTCTCTTTATTGGGAAATAAATTCCCTTATCTTCTCGTATAATATAAAAAAGAATTGTTCAATGTGTTGCTAAGCGCAAATCTCGCGAAAAGCTGACTCGTTTTCTGATATGAAATGGACATAGCTTGTCTATAAAACGTTTCATGTCTTCTATGTGTGGGAATACAGGAGTGACTGTCATGTATGTATGGCTTTAATCTTACAAAGCTAGTGGAAAAACTAACTCACCGGTACATTCAAAGGTATTTGAATCGAAATGCGACGCTCTGCCGTGCTGACCTCGCTCCCGCAACGATCCTACGTTAAAACCTATTCTGGGTGAGAAAATTATGGGGCCAGCATTTTTAAATGAGAAAAGGTTGTCGATTAATTACGGTGTATACTGTATACTGGCAATGAAAGGTGTATGCAAGTACTTTTTGAAAAGAATGACCGAGGTGTTAATTTTGTTGTGTTTTTTTTTTTTCGGTATTGTTTTATTGGTTGATTGTGTCGCGTAGTGTACAATTATATGAAAATCATATATGTGGCATAAGTCTTACTAAATTATTAAGGCAATTTAGTTAAATATACGTTCACGTATGTTAATAAACTGAGCGATTACTTTGTTGTTTAATTCGATAGTCACAATGAAATGTCTATCGGACCTTAAGACTGCTTCTGTTCTACTTGAGTTTAAGAACTTTATGATTTACTGTAGTTTATATACTTAAACAAGCTGTCAAACAACATGACCCTGTATACATACATACACTTAGTAGTCTTATTACGTCACTTAGAAACAAAACACAACTAGCTAGCCAAATGACGTACGGCCAAAAACAATCGAACATCGACATAGACAGACAGAATATTCCAGAATCTACCCTAGCGAGTGACAAAGCACAGGACTTCACGCCGCAACGTTTTTCAGCGTCGCTTCGAACAAACTGAAATGCCTAGTAAATCCTGAAACTACTTGGCTTTTCGCTTGCTTTGTAAATGAATAAAATGGTTTGGGATTTTCAGGTGAACCGCTGGAAATGGAGGTTACAAGAACGTTATACGGTACACTGTGATAAGTTCAGTAAAAAAAAGTGTTCAAGTAGATTCCGTAACAATTTCTATAATTCATTAGTCGTTATCGAGAAAAATATACTATTTATGCATTAATTATTTTTGCCGTGTGTCATAGGATGTTTCAGATGTAGATATTACTATGTGAAATCAACGGTAAATGTTTATCAATCCGTTATCTTCTTTTTTTGCTCGATAATAACTTGCTGTTTAATGGTACAGAACTCGTCGTGCGTTTTGACAAAAACCCACATTCTACAGGTTTTAACAAAATCCTAGTAGAATCAGGCTATTATTATGACAACAATTAGACTAGTTTTTAAAGAACAAAATAGTAATTATTGCAAAATAGTATAATCTGTATAATAGGTTCAGGTATGTTTAAGGCGACAGTCTAGCAACCCGTCACTATTATACTCCCTCTTCCATCTCTTTCAAAACCTAAAACTATTCTAGAAGTGGGTGTGAAGCGTGAAATTAGTCATAATCATGGTTTTGTCTACGTTTCATGTGCTCTGCCTACCCCATTTGGGAACAAAGCCGTGATTGTATGTATGTACTATAATCTATCCTGTCCAAACTTGTCGCCACCTTTGACCGTTGGCTGACCTCTACTAATTACAATTCTAAACCCGACATGTTGAAAGGAGAGCTCGCGACGGGATCTTAACCGCCACAATTAACTGTTTTTGAGGGCTTAACACACAAATCACGTAATCTTGCGTCACACAAACTCTAATGTTATTACAAGAGGCACTCTTAAAATGATAGACGTGTTTAATATAGTTTTTATCCAAAGACAAAATATTTGTAAGCGGATCATCAAAACTTTTGGAGTAGGGGCTTGTGACGTCACTCGAACCTTCTAAGCACTGCATCCTCAACATTTTTTGTTTTAAAACAAAATAAAAATACTACTACAGTATATTTTTTTATCTAACCGGCGAACTTGGCGGTTGGGTTTATAAGTACTTACAATTACCAATTATCAGATGAATACATTTTAACAGAATTTTAACTTCGCAAACTGGTTCATTTCTCAACTGTTTTTGTTCCAGTAACTGTAACCTATTCAGAATAAATTTCAGCAATTGAAGGTTTTATACTTTCCGAATAAGAAACACAGTTGGGAAATTATAAAGTTCCGATATTACATAATTTGTTAAACTTATTTGGTCGAAATTAGTAAACCAGCTTGCTACTATGTCAGAAGTTTTAAGTGGATCTATAGCTTTGTATTGTTTTCTGATAAAAATAGATAATTCACATCTTAAATCGAGTTCAACTCGTTACGTTTCAGGCTAGTTCGTTTCGTAGCCCGTCATCTAGGAGCCGCCTCGAATTCGCCTACGGACTAGAACGAAACTATGTCGAGTTAAACTCGATTTTAGTCGTAAGATATCCGTATTTTCTAATACGAGTATAAACCCCTTTTCCACTGAAATACGTTTCCCTTCTTCGAAGTCCCCTATTTTAAAATTGAGTGGTAAAGGATCCTTGAATGTTTTAAAGATAAGCGAAACGCTTTTAAGGAGAAAGGTTAATTTGTAAAATGTTTAAGGTTTGTGTTGTACAGTCGCTGTTAGTGTACAGGCGATATTTCAAAATGTTTAACTCGAAAGTCGAATGTGTGCTTTTTTCTGGCTGTTTCTTCCCTTTAATTAACGTGATAACTGAGAACATTTTTTTTGTATGTGTATTAGTTCAAGATTTTTATTTAACTTACTTGTCTACCCCTATGGGAGAGAGGCGTTACAGTATGTATGTGAGTATTACCTTTCGGTGGCACCTTTATTTTCTATGAAATATAAATCTTTTTAGGTATATAGGTGTATATTTTAGTCCCCTAGGTGCTGTTTCAGACGTTTGCGTGATGGCACCACACTAGGGGCCCATTCATTTTTTAGCTCGTCAACCGAGTCAAAGATTCTCAGGAGCCCATTCTGACTTGACTTTATTTATTGTATAAATATTAATTTTAACGGTATTCCTGATACTTATAATATTTCGTAATTTTCACTCATAATCATCAAGTCAAAGAGTGAAGTATGTAGCTGAATTAGAGCACCACGTTCGTTGTGCAGCTTGGGTTCGCTAGATAGTCGTGGCTTTTTTGCACACGCATATTTCGTGTGAGATATTTGCGTTGTTATAAAATTATAAACTACACTTGTATACATAAAATATCCTCGTTCTGCCCAATGTGCTCAATAAAGAACACACTTCATGTTTAGTGGTTTCTGCCCGAAGTTTTTTGTTTATACTTCAGGATTCTGCCCAATGTTCTCAACAAATCACATATTCAAATTTGCCACCTACTGACTAAAAGTTCCACGATTTGGAGATTTGATTTGCTCGTTTCTGATTGGTTGAAATATTGGCCAGTTAGCAATCGAGGCCTTTTGTTTAGCTGGTTTGCATTCGCCTATCAGTGTCACGCCACGTGTTAGAGATGGCGAAACTTGAACATACAATTTTCAGTAAAAAATGTCTTGGGCAGAACCCATCAGAATGAAATTGTGCTTAATTAAGAACATTGGGCAGAAACCAGATGTTCATTTAAATAAGCTTGGGCAGAACGAGGTTATACCTATTTCATTATGCAGCAATATTTTCAAGCAAAACATTTATGTAAAGGTACCACTTTCTTTCCTATTTAATAGGAAAATACGAAAATAGGATTAATACCATTGGTGGAAAGCCAGCCCTGTGGGTATACCATATTAGCCGCATAGAAAGTTCACATTTCGCTAAATTATTCCAGCACAGGGCAAATAACCATAAATTACCGTTCCGCAGTCGGTAAATAATTGTAGTTTAAATTTTCCAAAGTACACGTTACATCATTCAAAAACTGGGTCATATTGAGTTGCATCGCCGGTACCAAACGTGAACTGCGTAATTACAGCTGGCAAATAATTAATTTCTGCCGGTTAAGCCCGCAGTTTCGACAAACAAAATATGTGGCGGTAACCTGCAGGGCTGCCAGGTCGCCGGATAAATCCGGTTTAAACCGGATTTTATGACGGACAGCTTACTTTGACGAAAATTGCGGTCCGCATTGTTGTTGCTCTTTTGTTAATTAAAGTCTGCGTGTATGGCGTGTCGATACCAATCTGCGTGCCAATTTTATGACTGAAAGATTTATGGCAGCTTCCTGTTTGACTCGAGCCATTTAACATAGCTTATTCTTGCTGAACTTCATTAAGTCTTCATTGGTAGACGCAAGCTTGCAAGCAATATTGTGTTGTTTGGCGATTTAAAGAAAATATCAGTCATATAATTTTGCTACCTAAGTTCTAGTGATTATTTTAAACCAGCAACTTTTTTGTCCATGCAATGGCTTGGTGACAATTCAGAAACTGGAATTTTTATCGGTGTCGTCGGTACAAAAGTAATGTTATAAGTGGAACTTATATTGCACAATAATTTTGTCCAGAAAGATGCGTTTGTAGCCAACACGCACCAACGGATGACGCTGCAACACGTAATAAAATTTACAATAGTACACGTTGCCCAGGAGTTACATCACGGTAAGTCACAGTGAATTTTTCACTGTGACTTTATTTGTCATACACCTCTAGTGGCGAGTATGGTTAATGTATACTTGTGGTATCTAATGGTACAGGCCGCGACAACCCTGAACCTCTTCTGTGATCCGACTTTATTCAACTGTCTACGAGTGGAATTAAAATGTTTAAGCGCCAACAATACGCGGCCAGAACCGCGGTAAATTATTTAAGTTGCCTGTCCGGAGTTATTCTGCGGACACCTCCAGAAGTTTAACCAACGAGATGTAGGTAAAAGGTACGGTTTTTATTTCAAATGCGGACTCTGTTTACAGTTTCACCCAAGACTTCCAGGAATGGTACAAAGTTGCACGTGTTTATGAGGCGATGTGAGCTTTGGTTGTCTAGCTAGCTAGAGGAATCTCCTGAGTTTGAATCTCTTTATTTATTTAAATCATTACTTTTTATTATTACATTTTTGTATATCTTTTTTGTGACGTGGGGTTAGTGTATTGTGGGCGATGGGCTAGCAACCTGTCACTGCAATATCACGTTTAACCACCTAGTTACCCTGCTGAAATTGCTAAACGTGGCACTGAATTTTTTAATTCATGTGCTCTGCCTACCCCTCTTGGCAATACAGGCGTGAGAATATGTGCATGTATATTTTTTATCCTTTTTGCAACTCAATACTTAGTTCTTAAAATTTCTGGCTTTTATATTTATTATGTACACTAATGTGTTTACTTTTTACGTTTATTCATTCCTTCATCTACTCACCTCAATTGAAACAGTTATTTTAATTTAATGAACTGTAATTTATTCATCGAACGAGTTAACAGAAGTTCCTGGTAAACATTTAACTACTGCCATAAATTGGACTTGATTAATGAATATTGATCGAATTATCTAAATGCCACCGTAATTAATAACCCTTCATATACCCACAGCAGACATTAACAGGCCTCGAAGGTAAATAAATAATAAATATAGTGGTAATATGACAGCCGTGGCGGACTAATGGTTTGAACTAAAACCACTCGAGCAGAGTGTCTAGGGAACAATTCTAGAGTTACACGTTAGAGTTTCAAAAATTTACCGTCTTCACCATCAGCTTAAGGCTCAACTCAGATAAGCGCAGAGTCAAAACGACGCGACGCTTTATGAATTTTCACCTAGGGCATATTCATCTCCATTGATAGGTACATTATTTAAGAACAAATTTATGATTCGTAAATATTTGAAAGCGCGCGTCGACGTGCGTTTACGTATCATGGTCTAATGTTGGACACAGGCCTCTCCCATGGCACGCTAATGAGCACGATACTCTGTCTCTCATCCAGCTTTTGCCACCCTTACGAAGACTATCGCTCTACCGAGTCTGAGGACGTCCTACGCTGCGTTTGCCGATCCACATTCTCCACTATTTACTCGTTTACTCCAACGGATGTTAGTTCTTCGAGTTATAAAGACGGCCCATTGCCACTTCAGCGTGCTAATGTGGTGCACCATTTACAATAACTTTAGTTCTCTTCCAGATCACCTCGTTACGAATCGGATCTTTTAGATTTCACCACAACCTATAAGACATCTTGAAAAAAAAAAAAACTATGTAATCGACATCCAGCCAACACTATCATCCCAGTTTTGGCACAAGCCTCTTCTCATGCAGCAGGCCTAATGCAATTTAAGAACTTCTTCCACAACACGGAATTTGTGTTATGCACAAACAGTAAAATTTAATAACAGAAAATAAGAGGAAAAGAGGCGATAACAGTTTTATCGAAGTGAAGCGATCTTTCCCAGACAATTTTTAACATAATAATGTTTTCGCTGTTGAATGAGGCTCTTGTGTGTCTTATCCTACTGCTGCCTACCGTCAAAATTTTGATCGTATGAATTTGATACTAAGTGTCATAAACGTAAAATTCAAATTTATTGTGACATATTTGTCCGTGTGGTGTCGGGATAGAATAACACATCTCCATTTCTTCCGTGGATGTCGTAAGAGGCGACTAAGGAAATAGGTTCAGGTATGTTTTTAGGCGACAGGCTAGCAACCTGTCACTATAATACCTCTTCCATCTTTACAAACCTTAAACTATGCTAGAAGTGGCTGCGAAGCGTGATACAGTCATAATCATGGTTTGGTCTATGTCACGTTTCGTGTGCTCTCCCTACCCCATTTGGGAACACAGGCGTGTTTTTATGTATGTGTATGTATGTACGTATGTATATTTGTTCGTTAAACAGCAAGAGGTTGTTTGGTGTGGTATTATTTACATTGTTGTATGCCATACAATTTTAGCTCTACCTATACTGACCGATCTAAGTGCCCCTGTGTATTATATTGTTTGCACGTGTTCAGGGTAAATAGGAAAAGTATTTATTCAGTAGTTCCTGCAAACTGGAGACAGATCTGAGGCCCGTATTTCCGGCGAGCTTACTGTATCATTCCAGTGGGATTTCCGGGAAATAAGTTTAATAAAGCTAATGCTTCTATGTACATTGTTTTGTAAATAAAATAATAAGAGGATTTTTTGTTTCTTTTTAGGTATTGATTAGGTACAGACAAAGAATTTGATAACTGTGCCACTTTGTATCTTTTTACAAGAAATGTCACTGTGACATACCAAACTATCTACTAGTCAAAGTAATACGAAACTCATTATGAAAAGGTTCAGTGGCACAGGTATCAATTTCTTTGACTGTACGTGCAAAATCTCACATTTATTTTTTACTACTACATACATTTTTAGGTACAGTTGGAGACAAATATTAACAGGTTACCAGCCTGTCGCCTAAAATATCTGATGTAAATCAACATATTCTTAAGTGAAGCGTAAACGATTTGTATGGAGAAATTTACTTCCACAAATAAATTACCGTTAGCGGCGTTGTAAGATTTCTCTGAACAAATCGTTATGTCGTCGATAAAGAGTACATTCACACTATACAATTATGGTAAAAGTACTAGTCTGATTGACGTTGGTCCTCAAACTTGCCCTAACCTCCTTGGGTCTTGCGTGTTCTTGCAGATCCTCTACCAAATCTTCTCACCGCTAGCCTCTATGTTGTATCTTTTCTTTACCAACTACGCAATTGCTGAGCTAAAATATAAACGAAGTGCGCTTCATCTCGACTCGGCTCATTAAGTTCATCTTGAGACACTAATTTAAGCAGTCTAAAGTATTCAGCAGCGATCTTATCAGAACTCCTGACCGGTCGCTCTCTCAATTACCCGATGGGATTCTAATTTCGAAGACTAATGAAGAGTACTTTAATTTTAACCGACTTCAAAAAAAGGAGGAGGTTCTCAATTCAACCTAATTTTTTTATTTTTATTTTTTATTTTTTTGTGTGTATGTTACTCGATATCTCGGAGACCCGTGGACCGATTTCTTAATCGAAAGGGTATAACTCGAAATTGGTGCCATTGGCACGAAACCAGGATCTGATGATGGAATCTTGGAGAAATCGAGGGAACTCTTCAAATTTTAAATGGAGATGTACGGCGTTTTCGTTAATTTGTTGATGAAGTCAAGATTTTACATTCAGTAAACAGAATACTTTCAAAATACTGCTAATTTGAAGTCGATTTTTTTTTGTTTAAAATTATTTAAACAGCTGAAGTTGCAATGTACGTTTTTAATGACCAAAAGTGCTTGTTGAAGTTTTAGCCAAATCAAAAAGGGTAGGTTCGGGTATAAAAAATACTTACATAGTCATAGTCATAGTCATATTTATTTATTGCCATACACAATATCACGCCTATACCCGACCAATGCTTAAAATATTTACGGTCATTTCCCTGCCATTTTGTAGTCTCTGTAAATGGTAGATTTGAGTGAGTATGCTCCTTTGCTCTTTCTGATCAGCACATAGAAAGTATGAAGAGACAGGGACTTTCTCTGTGTCTTTCTTACTTTCCCGCTTTCCCGCCCTTAATTCCGTGGTTGGTGGTCATGCGTAATGGATTTTCACGTCGTTTAAAAAAAAGGCCTTGTTAGTCGCCCCACTTATCACGTGTCGTGTGTCTCCAGCATAAACTACTTACCCTCTTGATGCTACGGGGAGGCTAACAAATGACCGTCGAACCCTAAGGCATGTAAAAACTTTGAGTGGGGGGAGCATAGCGTCCGTAAATGTATTAGCAAGTCTTTAGTACTTAGCTCTAAAGGAAATCAGACGGAGAGAAATGTTCACTTTTGAACAGCAACAATTTTGAAATAAGAACAATGTTTTACGTTTCTTTAAGGACTTGACCGGTTTCATTACACAACTTACTTGCGTAGCTGTAGGTACTGTTTTACACAATATAAGGGAAGGTTAATTTTAGTCCGAAACATGTTTATGATGAATATTAAGACACCTTAAAGTTTCCCAAAACCGATAGACTCAGTAAGCCGTTAAACTGTGGAACCCTTCAAATCGAAGAGAGTATTCCTTAAATTCTAAAATCCCCCTATTTGCCGCACTGATATTCCCCCGTAAAATGCCAAATGGCCCTAAAATCCCCCACAAAATGGCGGCGCTGTGCGACCTAACGGCAAATCTAAAACCTGGGAAGTGCTATTATTCGTTTTAAGAATCTATTTCAGGTCGATCATGCTCGAAGAGCGAACAAATTGACAGTTGAAGCTCGAAATCTGCTCCGGTATTAGGTTTGGCTTAGAAAAAAAGTGTGTTTGTGTGTATGCGCTGGTTGTCTCTGCTGCTGTCAAAGAAAAAAAACAGTCAGTTCCATATACGGATCAATAATTTGGTATCTAGCGTTGTTTAAAAGGCAAAAACCAATATTTCATAGTTTGTGAGTAAGTAATTATTTACATGTAGGTACTTAAAATATTCCTGCGTAACATACTATAAAAACAATACAATTTGGAGCAAAGATTAAAAAAAACATGGCGATAATAGCCGCTCTTATCTGAGTAATCTCTTCCAGGCAACAGTGATGTCTCACAAGGCGATTTTCCACCGTGACAGATTGATTAATAGAGACGAGTAAATAGTCCATATCTACTTAGTTTCAATAATATAATTGGAAAATAAAAACATTATCAATCTCATTTGAATTACAACAAATTTAAAGTAACGAGATCAATTTTATGAAATTAGAATCTCACAGACACAGTCGAAGTAAATTCTGTGAAATCTTTACGTCTTCAGTAATAATTAAGTTACCTACTACAACTTTGTATTCATTAAAAGATAATTTTTCGAGCCCAATTTGGTATGTACCACTGTTTTCCTCGAGGCGCCCTGAACAGAGAAACTTGGCTAAGAAACCTAATTTCTCGGAACAACACAAAGTTATGTAATTATGTGATGATAATAAAAAATGCCGGAGCGATTCCTTTCGATGAACAACAGTTTCCTTGAAAGTTTAAATTCTGAGCCATCGAGATTTTTATTTAAGTTTCACGTCGACGTCGACGTAATAAAGTTTAGTTTTCTTTAACTAAGGGTTATCGCGTAAACTCCTAACAAGTCTTGCTGCGATTTTACGCAGCGACTTTAACTAGAAGTGGGAGTTGACAGCAGAATTGTGTTGCAGTTCTGTCACTTTTAACACTGGTACTCATATTCAAATACTAGCTTTTGCCCGCGGCTCCGCTTGCGTTAAATTCGGGGTATCGCGGAAGAGATAGCACAAATACCAATTTATAGCTTTGTTCATTGAAAACTTCCACCCCTCACTTTAGGGGAATGGGGGGTTTTGAAGTAACAAAAAGTAGCCTATGTCACTCTCCATGTCCTAAACTATCTCTACCTAAAAAATCACGTCAATCCATCGCTCCGTTTAGCCGTGAAAGACGGACAAACAAAAAAACAAACAAACAAACACACTTTCCCATGTATTTGGTACGGATGGTAGGCGGAGCACACGAAACAATACATAGACAAAACAATGACTATTCCACGTATGTGACCACTTCTAGCGTTATTTTTAAGTTTTAAGCTGGCGGGTAAATATATTAATGACAGCTTGTTAGCCTGTCACCTAAAGTATACCTACCATTTTATAAAAAACGTGTACCTATACTTATTTCCTTAGCCGATTCTTACGACATCCACGGAAGAAGTGACAGGTGATATTCTAAACCCGACACCGCACGGTATTAAAAACTATAATCTCAACTCCCGACTCATCAATGAACATCTTTTCAAACTCCGTGCACTACGAGTAGGTGCCATTTCTCAAACGGCATAATTCACTCAATATGGCTTAAAAACTTGGCCATTTAAATTCAACGGCTAGCAAAAGACGTGCAGAAGAGTTTCCAGCTGTCATCGCCAGCTCTCGCGTGTAGGGTATCCATGGAAGGGGCGAAATCTTGGGACCGGGATGTGGATTGGATCTTCGAAAATGTGGAATGACACGCAAAAGATTGAAAAATGTTCAAAAAGCTGATGAAAATAGATGAGTTGTTTTTACCGTTTTAAAAAATAAATATATAAGATCATTGTGTTTACCGTATCCATCTATTACGAGTATATTAACTGAACTGTAGAAACTGTAGATTTCGCGCGGACCCGACGCGAGTTGGAAACTTCATACACAGCATTAAATTACTTTGTCATTGTATACTCGAGTATAGCTCGACTCTGTATAGTTAGAGGTAAATTATCAAATCTGATTCCACACCTGAATTTGGAAAAAATCAGAACCTACGACCCGCTGCAAGAGAGGCTACAGGTCAAACCGCAGCCTATTCTGCAACATTTTTAATTTTACGTAAGACTATCATAAAGACCAGTAACACTTCTAGAGTTTTAGGACATAAGTATGGCAGGATGGATGCCCTAACACTGAATGCTGTACTGGCGTCCCGCCAAACAATTACTTTGTCTCGTCAAGAGCGTTTCTTCGCGTGACGGCGCTGGCAATCTTACCACTGTCTTCGATGCGATTATCTCTTAATAGATTTCACATCCAAAGTTTAACGTAACATTTTCTTAAGAGGATAGGAGTCGCACCACTTCTCCATACAAACGTAGTCCCCTGTTTTCTCCGTGAATAATGACATTAGAGCATTTTTTTTTTACATTATATTTGTATCTGTTGTGGCTATTTGCTTCTACCTGCCCTACGATTTGCTTTTATCGATATTCTAAATAAAAAAATATTAAAAAAAATAAAAATTTACATAGTGTAAAAAAAATTTTTGCTCTAATGTCATTATTCACTTAGAAAACAGGGGACTACGTTTGTATGGAGAAGTGGCGCGACTCCTATCGTTTTAGTTCCAGATTTAGATAAATAAGTGAGCACTTTGTCGTGAAATAAATCGAATACACTTACGTTTTTATATCGAGAATACTTTTCGACCCCATCGGTCATCTGCTCTGCGTGCAATATGGTCTGCCATTGCCACTTCAACTAGCTAATCCGGTGGGTTTTATCGGTGACTTTAGTTCGTCGTCGGATCTCCTCATTTCTGATTCGATCACGGTGAAACACCCTGAGCATAGCCCTCTGCATTATGTTTAAATTACGCTTTTTTAATAAAATTTAAGTATGTACCTCTATGTATACTGTGATGATTTAGGTACTTGTAAATGTAAATAAACTTCAGTTGTCAGATTTGAAAGGTTAATAAGGTTATGTTTACCACATTTTATCAGGTTCCCCGTGTGGTGCCGGGTTAGAATAGCACCTCCCCCTTTCTTCCCGTGGGTGTCGTAAGAGTCGACTCTGGGAAAGGGTTAGTGTATTGTGGGCGATGGGCTAGCAACCTGTCACCGCAATATTACGTTTAACCATCTGGTTACCCTGAATTTGCTAAACGTGGCACTGGATTTTTGAATTCATGTGCTCTGCCTACCCCTCATGGGAATATAGGCGTGAGAATATGTATGTATGTGTATGTATTTTATCAGGTGTTTAAATAGTTTAGCAAGGTAATACCTAATCTGATAGACGTTAGTGTTCTAATTCCGATTGTTTCTGGTATACCTACACTTAGGCACCAATAGAAGAGTATTGATTTTTTTCTTCCTTTTCAGTTTTGATTTCAACATCTGATAAAATGTGGATAGTAAAATATAACTTTATTATCTGTCAAATCTGACAACTGAAGTTTGTTTACATTCAGTACTAAACAGCCAGAGTATAAAGTACTTTCCCTTCATGGCACATAGATTTGTGACACCGGTATGTTTCCAAACCTGCAATGACGAAACCTCCCGCGGGGCAAACTGGCTGGCAAAACATTCGGTGAGCTAAACGGATGCAAATTCAAGAGATCGGGTTCACGGTTTCGTTAACAAGAGGCTTAGGCAAGTGCTGATGCCCGGTGGCTAATCGCCAAATGTTCGGTTCGATTTGTCCGGCGATTGCATCTGTACCGGACAGTGTGAATGTGGAACGTATAAACATAATCTTCATATAATATCGCGTCTGAATTCTCAAATGAGATAAACTGAGCACTCAAAACGCGACCGACATAACTATGACTATTAGACGTTTCTGGCTTTTTTTTAGTGTTAAGTTAAGAGGTACAACAGTGAAAGGTGGCTATCATATACACTGTGTAAATGATGCAGTGATAGGTACCAAGGCAACGCGTTGGACGCAAGATTTCACGCTATCATAATCCTGGTCTGAAAGCAGAGTAGTATCAGGACACGGTTTGCCATCGCCACGCATCATTACGGGTCGCATCACTCCGGCCCGGGCTAGCAACACAATACATGCACCAGTTATTACATAATAGAAAAAAAACAGCAATACACATGACACGACGGTATGAAAACCATTTTAGATCAAGATCTATTGGTTGGCAATGTGATAAAAGCAATTGACCATAATCTATTTTGACCATTATTTCGTTCCGTATCTGCAACGTTCCGCAGATACTATAATTGCAATTTAACGTCACAGATCGACGGAGATGACCATAAAATTAGAAGATCTAATCTCAAGGTTTCAATTGCCTAAGAGACGGTTATTCCTAGGATATTTATTACCAATATCCAATGATAGCACCAGGGAATTTTACCAGCCTAGTCATAAACGATATTGTTATTTCACTGGGGCCGCCTTTAGCTCCTACATGTTATTTTATTCAGCGAGGCTCAATACCAATATTCAGGCGAAAGGAGTAATCAAAAGAAAAAGATTTCTGATCTCTGATAAAATGTAGTTTTTCTGAAAGATTGCTTTGCCAGTCGTTTAATGTATATTTTCAACTTGGTACTGTTAGAGAAAATTGGTCTAAGGAATTTGTAGTTAAAAAAACCTCTCTGACAATTTAATATTAAGTTAGGTTCTGTTTTTGACCTAAGTGAAGAGTACCTTAGAGTTACCCTTGTTAAAAATACTTGGCTGCTACAGATTTGCCATTTTTATTTTACTCTGGAATCCCTGGAACATTCTGCGGACCTTTTAACTAAGTCTTAGCTCTGGTGATAGCCCAGGAAGTGAACTTGTGCGAAAGGGCGATATCCATTCAGACGTGCTTTGCCTTTTGTGCCTCTTTTGTGCCACCTTTGTGCCCCTTTTGTGCCCCGTTTGCGACTCTTGCTGATAATCCCACAATGGAACGAGGGGTATCGAATAAATATTTATGTGAACTTTGAAAAATGAAGTCAAGCATTCGAAAATCGGGTACGATAAAGCCTGGAATGTTGTGGACTGGCAACCCATGTTAACATTATTTTACTGTCAATGGGTAGGTATTGTTATGTAAAAGTAACTGAATTCAGTTCTTGTTATTTAATATTTTATGTCGAGTGTTTACCGTTATTAATAAAATTTTCTTTTGTCATTTAGGAGTGATAATTTCGGATCTTTCAAGAAAATAGAGTTAGAAGTCAGTGGAGAGCTTTCAGTTTGCTGTGGCATACTGATGCGAGAAATGTTTTTTTCCTGTCATAGGAAAATATAAAAAAAATATTATACTTATTACACTGAAAATATTTATTCACATCTTGCAATCAAAATTATTTTTATTGCAATATGTGAAAAAGCAGAGCTGACATCAAGTTAGGCAAGCTACTTCACATTATTTAGAAGACTTTGTTATTTAATTCCGACTGCGGCTATTCCAGTCACGTTCCATTTGCATTGAGTTTTTTAAATAATCTAAATACGAGACTTAGTTAAACCTCGTTACGTGCTCATTCGAATAAATAAGAAAATTAAATTAAAATCCAATTTAAACTAGAAAATAAAAATGTACATTTTATTACATACCTATTGTCTTGTCTGTGGACATAACAGATGCTGTGATCAGATTTTTTTTCTCGTAATGCAATGAAAGGATTCCTTATAATTTACCATAGTTTTATCTATCTACTGATTAAAACAAACTGTGTACTCAGTTTGTAATTCCTAAGGGTGCTTGCATAAAGAAACAGCTTTATCGATATCTACATGTTTCCTTATGCACTCACTTACAACGAAACAGGTTTCAGATTTACCCTTTTTTATGTAAGCAGCCTTAGATTTGAACTTGATAAAATCCTTTTATTGCAGTAAATAATTAGTATTAAGAACCAGAACAGAAAACTCGAGAGACAATCGTTTACAGCAAACTTCTGAACAGTGAAGTTGTTTCAAAAAGAAGTCATTAGTAAACTAAGTCCGAAGTTCGTGGCTCCGGGGAAAATAAATATTTTCAACTTGCCGTAAAACAATTGCGTCTTTGTTGACTCTTTCTGACAAAATGACTCAAATTAGGCCTTCATCTTTGCCAAAGGAATTTCTACGAAACGAAATTGGGTTTAATAGTTTGGATACTAAATGGCTTTGATCTTTTAATTGATACAATCTAAGCATATTTATTTTAACCGTCCCTTTTAGATCAGTTAATCAACATGAAAACTTTAATGGCTTTGACTATTGTCGTTCGAGAAATACAACCCAAATAACTAATATTAGTTAAATTATTTGAGTAGCTTTTTGTAAAGACTTACTTTGTGAAATATCTTGTATTACTTACATTAAAAAATTAAACATTTAATATTGGCCACAAACGCCGCAAGCCAAATTAAGAACTCCGAAATCGATGTAATTTTGGCTGAAGGCCATTTTTCTTGTAGCCCTGAAAAATATTTTTTATTGTTTTAATTCAAATGTCACTTAAAATACACATACAAATCGTTCTGACGTCGGTTACTGCTTAGTCTATATTGGAAATTTTATGTATTTTTCGTTATTTAACGCAGCAAGTGAAAAACTTACCGGGAAAAATATTAAACATACCCAATATTGTATTGTGGGCGATGGGCTAGCAACCTGTCACTGCAATATCACGTTTATCCATCTGATTACCCAGAAATTGCTAAACGTGGCACTGGAATTTTAAATTCATGTTTGTGCTCTGCCTACTCCTCCTGGGAATACAGGCGTGAGAATATGTATGTATGTATGTAATATTGCAACGTAACCAACTTAACAAACACAATAGCTACTTAATGCCGACATTCACCAGCTATAGCTGTGTACTAAACGCTCAATAAAAAAAGAATGGGCATTTCTGAAGTAAAACTGCGAGGAAGGAAGACATTGGAGTGACGTTAGTTTGATATACGACCGGCGTCTTTTGTGCGTCTCTCGTTAATATGGCGCACAATGCCCTACCCACAGCCCTGCCGTAGGGTTGCCAGCATTAGGGAAACGTTTTATTAAAATCAACAAAAATCGTAGCCGCAATGTATCCTTAACGCAATGGTTGCGGGGTTGAAGCAAAAGTGTAACTACTCAGATCTTGAGTGGTGAAATTGTACTGACAGTGAATATTAAAGAAAACATGAGAATCGTGACTGATTCGCTAACTGTTAAGCTAGATGCTTGCAGTTTTATTTAGAGAATCATCATGGCAAAGATCTCATGCAACCATTTTTATAAGACACTTTGAATTTCATCCTCCTAAAAATGAACAACAACTATGTCAGAAATGGGTTTGAATAGGGGAGACCTAGGCGGGTTGACACAAAGGTAAGTTGACACAAAGCTAATATCTCAGGAACTATAGCAAATAGAAGTTAGGCTACTATGCATTTTAAACCTTAAGCTCGGTCCGGTAGACTTGCTAGTACGCGTCGTGGCCACCAGGTGGACGGTTTCGGAGATACAGCGTCGGTGGTCAAAATTGGACGAAAAGTAGGTTTTTTATCCTTTTTTCGGTACAGTTTCTTTACATGTAAGGAATCCAATCTCGTGCTGATTATAGATGATTTTTGAAGCTCGGTCAATGTAGTCTAACACGCATATGTCACATTTTAGGTAAAATTGCGGTTTGTAGATTTTAACCGCAATGATAAGTCAAGAGCCGTAAATTTCAAGGTAGAGGTAAGTTGAAACACCTTGTTACAATTCACCTCGTTTGTTGCAACTCACGTCGGTTCTTTTATTTTTAGTTTTATTAACACCGGGTTTTATTTTATGTGGCATTTGGCCATTTAATTTAAACTTTTTTATAGTGGCACACTTCCGGGCTGGCTAAAAAAACCGATTCTCCTTTATTAATCAAACGCAACTCAGAACAACGTGAACTGGAGAGGAAGAAACTAGATCCAACCACCAACGCGACCCAACGACCAAGAACTTCGAACGGAAAGAAATTTGCCTTACAGTAGTGCGACTGCCAATGTGCTTACTTTCCTTCCTGACATGGATATTCACACTGCTACTCGAGCTATGAACATGAGCAGTCTATTTCTTCCACAGTCTGTTTTAGCGTGATTACAAATTCTCCTCGACGTAACCTAATATCCTAATACTAAGTTTCTTATTATAATTTAGTGAGATGAAAGGCTAAAGATTTTTTTTTGTATTTAATCAATTTTTAATTATTACTCAAATGTTTACCAGAAAACGACTGGTTATTACAAGTTTAGGGTAAAAAAGCTTACAAATAAATTCAAAACGCAAAATGTTATTTACGCAAAAAAGCTCCTGAGAGCATTTTTAGATATATTTTCGTTTTCAGATTTTTCTGCGCTCCGGAAAGCCTGTCATTGCCTAAAAAGATGAGTTGAAAACTAGTAAATAGCTTGACAAAAGGTGACTTTTTCAAAATACTTAAGTTGTTAAAAGTAGGTTTTTTTTAAATAAAAGAATTAAGTAAGTCACTTCATATTACAAAAGTTATTCTGTTAACGATTATTACCTGGTTAAACAGTTCTGACTGCATTAAAGACTAAAATTTTGTTAAGAATTAAGGACACACTTAATTCCAGTTTGCCATCCCAATTATAAAATAATAAATGTATTATAAGTAAGGGTATTTGTACTGCTGATTGACCTTTGTTTCTTTAATTGTTTGTTTCTTGAACATCAAAAGGTTTTTATTCACTTTAATGCCCGTTTTTTAATTTTTTTTGACCATCTAGCTACTGTGTCAACTTACCTAGGTACCTGTTTCATCTTACCTCGGTATTAGGAGAGTTGAAACACTCTGACTTGATTTGAAAAATGACATTTTTTTAATAGTTATCAGTACTTATTACCACTTTAACTGAAATCAATAGTTAGATTATTAAATTTCCTGTCTAGTGGTATGTTTTGCATAGTTCTAAAACGTATAGGGAGGCAGTTATGACCAGAATTGTAAATTTTGTGTCAACCCACCTAGGTCTCCCCTACCGTGAAGAGCTTGCGAAATGTTGCATCGGCAAAAACAAATTAATTTCACGTTGTGTAGTCAGTCTTTGCACTTTTTAGCCTTAAAATTAAATAGAGAGAGAAACTGTAATGATATTGTAAAATAACTTGATTCAGCGATCATTTTGACATTTCTAAAAAAAAAACTATGTGAGTGTGTAAGGAACTACCCAAATTTATTATGAAGTGTGCTATCACTGTGACAACCCTACGCCCAGGGTTGTCAGGCTTAAGGATGCTGCTTGTTACTGCGCGGATAACGTACGACACTAGCCGTAAAGTAGGTGAAGGTTGATTTAAAATTGGCCGGGTTTATTTAATAAAGACATATTTTTATACACCTTGTTACTGGTTTACTGCGGGAAATTGTGTTTGTGTTTGTGGTCTACATCGAAATTTTGTGGTTTACGTAAAAAAAACTCAGTTTTAGAGACTCTAAGTTAGGTAGTAGTTAGTACTTTCTTATTCTAGTAAATGTAACTTTAAATTTCTCTAAAAAACGACCTAAAAACTATTTTTGGATTAAAATTGGTTACTAAGAGCAAAGATCGATGTTAAGAAGACTAAGGACACAACATCACACTTCTGATTTTGTTTGTATCCCACGAACATGTTGCAAACAACAAATCGTACCGAAAACAGTGAATAACAGTAACCATTCTACCCAAAAATCGCGCTCTAAAATTTCATTCCACGCCGCCGCGCCTCGTTTCGACACGCGACTTGTCCTAATTCTTTTTACACATATTTACGTCATAAAACGATGCGGGAACGCTTAACACAGCGAAGGGGAATAATTGTATGCACATAATTATTTGTGCAACGCGCGGACACCCCGGTACAAAGCAAGGCGAGACGGCAGACTCGAAGAGAGATACATGGTCACTGGAAGATGCAAACATAATTAAAATTAAATTAGAATACTTACGTACATACATTGTGCCTGTAGTCCCAGATAGGTTAGGCAGCGTATACGAAACGCTACATAGATAAAAACAAAACTATTTCACGTTTTGTAGCTACTTTTAGTATATTTTTTAGGCATTGAGTTGAAAGGTACAACAGTTGAGTACGTAGGTAGGTAGTTAGATAGGGCGAGAGGTAAGATAATTGCCGCATATACTTACGTAAAGATTACATAGATCTACGCAAAGTACCATACTAACTGTATTCACAAATGGAGTAGACAGAGCACATGAATAGTTACATAGACCAAACCTTAAGTTTTTCATGTTTGTTAGGCATTTATAACTGTTTTACGTTAGATATAAGGAAGTCTACTGTCAATATGCTGGAAGCGGCAGCAAAATGTGAAATAGTCATGTCATGGTTTTGACTCGCAACATTTCTTATACCCTATCTACTCGTTTTGAGAATCCAGGCGTTATACATAGATACCTATGAATTATATTAGATTATTATCACATATTTCGGCACTTCCAGTAGTTCATCAGCCCCAGAGCAACGAAACGAAACCGCAGGTGTTTCATTATTCTGTTTTAATGGCGTCAGAGGCGACGCCTGCTCGCGTGGACTACAAATAACTGCGTGGATTCATGCCACTCGGAAGCTGGTAAAAAAATCTCATTTGTCACGTTGCTCGCTTGGTGTACTTCAACTTTTGTTTCTACGTGTTGAACCTTGATTCGTTTAACGTTTCGAATTAGAGGTATTATTTTCTAGTGTATAACAACTACGGGAGAAGTGGAGAATATTTTAAACACGACACGGACGGACGGACGTTTTCAACATAGATAAGAAAGGTTTTAGGCGTCAGGCTAGCAACCTGTTACTATCATACTGCTTTAACGTTTAAACCCAAAAATTATGCTAAAGGTGGTTCCGTGTGGTGTCGAAATCTGAATAACAACTTTGCAGTTCTTCCTTGGATGACATAGCCCATCAGAAAATAGGATCATGACTGATTCGAGACGTTAAACGAAAATAAAATAAAACACAACATGTAGCTTGTTTGGTTTGTATGTACCAAACAAATTTCATATTTATCAAAGCTATAATTTATGGTGATTCACATTATATGCCATAATATAGACGCAAACGGCCCATTCCTACCTCTATCCGTAGCAGACATAATATTTCAATTTACACAAATTGATTCCATTATAAGAAATTGACTTTCTTCCCCTACAAATAAAATGTTATGTAGGATAGTGACAGGAAAAGCCCGGAATATCTTAGCAGTAGATAATAATATGTTATTATGTAAATTGTTTACGCATTCATAGTTGAATGGGGTGCGTTGGGAATGTTCGAGAATGTCGATTTTGTGGAGGCAGTGTTTTGTTTAGATGAAACAAAAGAAGTTTGCTGCCTTTTAGCGTGTGATGTTAACAATACCTATGTGGTTTCGGGTCTTCATTTCTTCCTTAAATATTGTAAGAGGCTAAAGAAATAGGTTTGGGGATTTTTAGGCGACACGCAGTAACCTATCACTGTTGTACTTCTTAACTTGAACCGAAAAAATATAATGCTAGAAGCGGCTACAAGACGTCAAATACGTACGCATAATTTGTATATTTCATGAGCTGAGCATACCCCATCTGAAAATGCAAGCTTGATGTATGTATGTGAATTCTAAATCTATTTTCAAGGTCGCAAAAAAGCATAGTACAGTCAGCAAAGGTGAAATATGGAACGCGTCAGGTATTTCACCGCGAGTCGTCGCGCTCCGCCGCGGAATTTGCAACGGCCCTCAGTCATCGTCAATGCGAATCAATAAATTCAACCCTTTTATGATTCAGTCATTCGCTTTTATTGCCTCGGTACGTGCCTCCAAACGTGGATCATTCAGCGAAGATAAAAAAATCCAAACGACGCTTTATAGCGCGTAAGAAGAAAAATAATAAAATGTTGATGTTGTTTTCGGGACGTTAAATTCACGCGTTGTTGCGCGGCGAAATTTAAAGTGATATTTTTTTCTGTACCTGCTCTGTGTGATTGGCAAAGGGCTGACCACCACACAATCACGTGTGATTGAAGTAGAGCGCACGAGTTTTAACAATTATATTGAGTAAATACATTCTACATCTTTATAATGTGCAATAAATCAGAAGATAAGTGAGTTAAAAGTTAGATAAAAGCGAGTGGTTTATACTAACCCCCCCAACTTCCTGTTGCTGTTGTTGTTGTTGTTAGTATAAGTAGTTCAAAGTTTTTTAAGTTTATTTTATTTGTATAAAAACGCATGTATGTACAATGTTTTTAGGATACAAAAAATACCCCAGATTGCCAACTGCCAAGTTATGAATCACTATGTACTGTACAGTCAAAGATCCAAAACCATACACACGGACAAAGTTCCAAAACCATATCAAGCTTAATTGAAACAATAATTCTTAATACGTTTGGCATGTCTAAAGGAAGGAAGAGTTCACTCTTATAATTATAGATAACAGATGCTATTACCGAGCTATTCAATTACGAGGAATATTTACCGAATGCGAGCGAAGACAATTAAAAGGCAAAAAGTGACGGAGAAAAAGTGAAGGGATCTGAAAAAAGTTCCATTAAAGCCGAGTTACAAATGAGAGAGTACGGCCGGACTTATCCTGGTTATCTCCCTGGGAGCGGGACCTGCTGAATACCCACAAATTACACATCTATACTAATGAAGCGTTTCTACCCAAACAATTCTTTTTCATAGCCGTGCGCCCATATAAATCATACCGGTTAGAGGTAGAATAATTTTTGGTTAAACTCTTGTAAAAGCGATGTGTTCATATAGTCCGCGAGAGCGCTTGTATTCCCAAATGGGGTAGGCAGAACACATGAAACGATAAAATATATATGTGGCCACTTTTTGTTACTTGGCAGGTATAATTGTGACAGGTTGTTGGCCGGTGATCTAAAATATACATTAACCTATTTCCAGTTGCCTCTTACGACATCTATGGCAGACATTGAGAGGTGTAATTCTAAACCTGACACGACACAGAACATCCCTGTGCTCGACTCTGACCCAATACTTAGCACTTGCAACCTTATGTCATAGTACGATAGGTGACAGACAGGTGCCATCTAGGTACTGGGCGTTGAGGCGTCGAGCATTGGTACTTTTACCTTACAAGGATGTACAAAATTAAGGTTTAAAAGCACACGCTTTCTCTGACTAACGATTCATTTGCTACTTGACGTTTCGTCGCCGCTTCCAGTATATTTTTAGGTTATACTAGCTGTGCCCGCGACTCCGTCCGCGTGGGCTTCGATTTAACTCTGGCGACTAATAATAATAATTCTGATTATCAGATACTGTCTGTTCATTTGTACGAATTAATATCAAGAAAAGAAAGTGAACTTGAACGCTTCATTCAGAGCAAAATAAACGAAACGCAAAACACATACACGATACGTTTTGTGAAACTTGTAACGGGCAAAACCATTGGTTATATTTTGGGTGTTTTACAGGAAAAAGTTAACTTTGAGTATTAGATAATAATATAACAATTAGTTATAAAGCTTCTCTGTACACGATGTTACACGTGGAGCCGGCGAGAATTAAAGCGTGGAGTTTTCTAGGGTAGGGCCCTCCCTCTTCGACGTACTGCTTACGCCCAGGTTTTTCGCCGAGTTGGTCCAAGACACCTCTTGGTCGTGCAGTCGGTGCGGCTTTTTTTTGGGCGGTGGGAAAATGCTTTACGCATACCGCCACGTCTTGGGGACG